>WNWK01025280.1:5000-28726 GCA_009830355.1 Cherax destructor | reverse complement strand
CCATCTCTTCTAAGACGAAACTCCCGCAGCAGGCTACGACTTTATCCTGCCGTATGGTCACTTCACTCAGTTCAAATAGGCCTATGGCCGCGTCACTCGCCGGTGGCACCTTATTTCACAATTATTGTCCGATTACTGGACCTCCTGGACCGATTGTCCCACTTGATATTCCCCGCGCCACTGGATATTCCTCCACATTACGAAAGGAGGCAATTAAATCCGATTTGGCGGACGTAATCTCCAAATTCGGCTCGCCATCATCACCTGAAATCGGGTAGCTAGGCTCGCTCTTCACTCTCTCCTGTTCCCCTCTATACCCCCTCCCTGCCCAGCTGACTGCCCACTTCACGAGGCATCTCGCGCATGCGTGTGAATTCGTTAGTTCCTTTCAGTTAATGTTAAGCCAACAGCAACACATGAATGATATCTATTCATATTGGAAAGTTTATCAATTACAACTTTCGGAAAATACCAATATTTTCCACAGGGCTCATGTATTTGGCAGTGGATTTTGTGACTGTATCTTGGGCTTTGAGGGAACACCCTGGGGGTGTTCGGATAAGGGCTATTGCTGCAGCTATGTATAGAACGAAATGTAGGAATAGGTTATTATATGGGAAGGGGTGGGCTAGGTTTTTTACTGATGGTTATAGGGAACTTTTGGTGGGGGGGTTGTTGGGGGTGGGGAGTGTGCTACAATGAAAGGGGCTATTTATGTAGGAGAGGGTGAGGATGAGGAAGTGTTTGTCTTGGTTGCATTTAGGCATGAATGTAGAGTGGGAAAGAGTATGTTGTGTTGTGGAGGGAGGGGGGGGGTTGATGGTGGACGACTCATTTGGAGAATGTGTAACCTGACTTTGGACTGGCAGGGGGGGGATGCATAGAGTTGTGTTTCACATTTTGTGTGAACTCTGGGGGACTGAGGACGGGAGGGGGGGTTGGGTGGGTGTGGGGTTGTTTCATTGGGAGGTGGCTTTCCCTGTATGTAGCCTTTTGGTTTTCTTTCGTTTTTTTTGTCCTATGTATAGCACGGCACTTGAGATAGGAAGTTGTTGCTGCAAGTTTTGAGCTAGCAGGATGGTTAGGAGTTATGAGTGGATAGTGCACGCTTGTCAGGTCTTGTGAGGCCTTGTGAGTGATGCCTGTGAGGTGCTATTGCTGTGTATTTATGGTAACTTTCAAGATAATGTTATGCATCAAGATTGTAAATATAACAGTTTGTGGGATATTTTCCTTATCATTATTGATATTGTAGTTTGTTATTATTCAGAGTGAAATAGGTATATTATGTACCCTGTGGGGGGTTACTAAGTTACATTGTGTTTTACCCTTGTTTTCAAGGGTTTCAGTATATGTATTTTATAATGGTGTTATATATATATAAAAAAAAATTTCACATCGTTAACAGTGTGTTCATTATGTAATTAATTATGTCTAGTTGATTCATGGTCGTGTATCAATAATGTTAACTCGTGTTCATTCAGGATGTTCAGTGTCCAGGTTTAGGGAGCAGAACCTATGGATTTTAAGTCTTTCTGTTAAAATCACATTGTGAGACATCTTGTAAAATGACAATGTTTATTTTGTGTCATGTCTGAATAAGCATAATGAAAAACAAATCGATGAATAACTTATAGGAGCTTGTGTGCAACATTTTGATAGTGGTTTAGGGATATTTTTTTTTTTGTACAGATATCTTACTTTATATTGTGTCTTTCGTTGGGTGGTACTACATTAAAAAAAAATGTTTGTATTGATATGTATATTGTAATATGTACTTTCTAAAAGTCTTGGGGATGTGTGCAGGTGTGTAGGGGTGGGGTGGGTTTCTAGGTTGTTGGTAGGGGGGGGGGCTGTATGTATTGTATAGGAGTGTTACAAGTCGTGTACGCTTGTAACCTTAAGTTTTTTATGTTTACTTTGTATTGTTTGTGTTCTTATCGGGAATAATTTTATTTGAGTAGGTTATTATGTCTATGCATAATCCTGTGTTATTATTGAATGTTCTTCAGTGTTTGTACAAGCAGTTTGTTCTGCACAAGGATGGTAAGGAATGTCATGTTAAAAGTTTTGCAGTATCTTGTTAGTTTTGTGAGGCTTAATAATGTTCAGGCGCATGTTATGTTCTGGTTGTTGGATTTTGTAATATTATTATGTATGTTGAGATATGGTTTTTAAATAAAATATAAAAAAAAATACCTGAATAAACTTACTTATTCGACATAAAAAGCTCCTTGTTATGCAGAACATTTCAGGTCAATTTTGTCTCCAGGATGCGACCCACACCAGTCGACTAACACCCAGGTACATACTTGCTAGGTGAACAGCGATAGCAGGTGTAAGGAAACATTTCCAATATTTCCACCCGGCCGGGGATTGAACCACGAACACTCAGTGTGTAAGGCAAGAGCGTTATCTACCAGGCCACTGGACACTGTGGATTCTAACAGGTATGGTGATCCTAGAATTTTTTTTATATTTTATTTAAAACCGTATGATATACATACATTATGCAGTCGTACAACAATCATAAAGAACATATAACAATGTATACTATTAAAAAAAAAACTTTTATATTCCCAACCTACATCCCACAAACCCAAAGTCAATAATATACTTATCCTTAACTTCAGCAACCAACATGTTGCAATAAATTGTATATACAATAGCAATATTAGGCAGAACCATAATGTCCCACCAAAAAATTATACCCCATGACAACAACACAATACTGATTCCCCCCCAAAATATATATCACCCCAGGCCTCTGAAGACCTTACTCTCCAAGGCTAGTTCATGCACTATCACAAATTCTCCCATGCCAACACATAACACAATTTATATTATCCCCTTCCTTTATATCAAGTCATCATTACTTCTAGCACCTTCCCTACCATACTACATCCATTACAACATTACACTTTGAATACATTTTAAACACATAACCTCATGATGCTGAACAATCACATACAATATTATCATACTATTACATTATTTACATCTCATAATCATGTACAAGACATGATTTACATCAATATGGTACAGAAATACATGAAAAGCAGAGCCGTACAGAAAAATGTCTCCCAGCTCCTCCCACTCATAGAACATTAAAATTCACATTACTTTCAAGTCATAATGGCGCATATGACATTACACATAGTATGCTCCCCATATACATACCCCCACCCCATAACCATTACAGCCTCACATACACAGTAATTAACTATCACAAAGAAGTGGAAGCCAAAACACAAATCACATTCATAAACCACCCCCCCCCTCCTCTTATTGCAGGAATCATAACATTATATCTACCTGGAGTCTACCTGGAGAGAATTCCTGGGGTCAACGCCCCCGCGGCCCGGTCTGTGACCAGGCCTCCTGTTGGACCAGAGCCTGATCAACCAGGCTGTTACTGCTGGCCGCACGCAGTCCAACGTACGAACCACAGCCCGGCTGATCAGGTACCGACTTGAGGTGCCTGTCCAGTGCCTGCTTGAAGACAGCCAGGGGCTTGTTGGTAATCCCCCTGATGTATGCTGGGAGGCAGTTGAACAATCTTGGGCCCCTGACACTTATTGTGTTGTCCCTCAACGTGCTAGTGGCACCCTGCTCTTCATTGGGGGATGTTACATCGCCTGTCGAGTCTTTTGCTTTCGACGGAGTGATTTTTGTGTGCAAGTTTGGTACTAAGCCCTCGAGAATTTTCCATGTGTATATAATAATGTATCTCTCCGCCTGCGTTCTAGAGAGTACAGGTTTAGGAACTTCAAGCGTTCCCAGTAGTTGAGGTGGTTTATCGCACTTATGCGTGCGGTGAAGGTTCTCTGCACATTTTCAAGGTCAGCAATTTCACCCGCCTTGAAAGGTGCAGTTAGTGTGCAGCAATATTCCAGCCTAGATAGAACAAGCGATCTGTAAAGTGTCAACATGGGCTTGGCATCCCTGGTTTTGAAGGTTCTCATTATCCATCCTGTCATTTTTCGAGCAGATGCAATTGCTACATTGTTATGGTCCTTGAAGGTGAGATCCTCTGACATGATCACTCCCAGGTCTTTGACATTAGTTTTTCGCTCTATTGTGTGGTTGGAATTAGTTTTGTACTCCGATGAGATTTTAATTTCTTCACGTTTTCCGTATCTGAGTAATTGAAATTTCTCATCATTGAACTTCATATTGTTTTCTGCAGCCCATTTAAAGATTTGGTTTATGTCTGCTTGGAGTCTTGCAGTGTCTTCAACGGTGGACACTGTCATACAGATTCGGGTGTCATCTGCAAAGGAAGACACAGCACTGTGGCTTATATCCCTGTCAATGTCTGATATGAGGATGAGGAATAGGATGGGAGCAAGTACTGTGCCTTATGGAACAGAGCTTTTCACAGTAGCTGCCTCAGACTTTACTCTGTTGACTACTACTCTTTGTGTTCTACGTGTTAGGAAATTATAGATCCATCTACCAACTTTTCCTGTTATTCCTTTATCACGCATTTTGTGTGCTATTACACCATGGTCACACTTGTCAAAGGCTTTTGCAAAATCTGTGTATATAACATCTGCATTCTGTTTATCTTCTAGAGCATCCAGGACCTTGTCGTAGTGGTCCAGTAGTTGGGACAGACAGGAGCGGCCTGCTCTAAACCCATGCTGTCCTGGGTTGTGCAATTGATGGGTATCATGATGGGTGGCGATCTTGCTTCTTAGAACCCTTTCAAAGATTTTTTTGATATGGGACGTTAGCGCAATTGGTCTGTAGTTCTTTGCTATTGCTTTACTGCCCCCTTTGTGGAGCGGGGCTATGTCTGTTGTTTTTATTGGTAGAATTACCGACAATATGTTAAGTAAAAGGACACAAATGCAACTAATGTGACATTTTATTGTGGCAACGTTTCGCTCTCCAGGAGCTTTCTCAAGCCGTTACAAGCGATACATGGACACAGTGGGCTTATATATACTCTCAAAGTGAGGTGAAATACTAGTGGTGGTCGAAGTAGTAGTGATATAAGTAGTAGTAGTAGTAGTAGTAATACAATAAGGTAGAACAATCAATATGCACATGAGTAAAAGGTGATAAAACAAATACTTGGGTAGTATAACAATAGGTTAGACAAATATTTTTGCTGGAGGTTGAAATATAGAAGGCCTGTAGGAGTGTTCCACATCTACTATGTGCTTGTGTTGAATTAGCAGGAGAGACTATGTGATGGTAGGGTTAACTGTTTTCAGGAGGATTCTTGCTAAGACTTCAGAGATGGTGAAGCTGCCTTTGTTTTGTTTAATTGTGTTAGAAACAGAGATAAGTGCTGATTCAAGGCACTTGCGTCTACGGAAATTAGTTTCTATGATTACTAGTTGGGCGTCTTTGAATTTCATGAGATGATTGTTGGAATTTCGGTGTTGTACGCAGGCGTTGTTCAGGTTATCGTTCCTGCATGCATTAATGTGTTCATTGAGGCGTGTTTCGAGGTTTCTTGCTGTTTCTCCTACATAAATTCTGTCGCAATGGCACTTGTTCAAGTAGTAGTTCTCCCAGGGGATGCCTTGTTAAAGAAAGACTACTTGTAATGAGCTATACCATCTCTTGCTGATGTACAAGCCATTGCAGAAAGCCGTTTCTATTGCTAGTGTACTCACTAGATAGTGATATTATCCTAGTTGACAGTAAGTCCTTGTAAAGTAAAGAGTTGTTTGTCAAACAATTATTATATGCTGTAAGAGATAATAAGAGCCATTTCTCCCTTGCTAATATTTCGTGTTATAGCGTTAACTATTTCAGCCGGGGAGAGTCCATCCACTCCACCGAGTTGTTCATTCCTTCAGTAGGAAAGTGTTCATAAGTCTTGAGCAACAGATAGAAAATTCAGTTTAGAACTGTAGTTATCGACTGTGTGTTTTGTTATCAGATTTTCAGTATCCAGAATTTTTAAGTGTGTTCACGTTCCCTCCGAATTCTGAGATTTAACAGTATGACCTGTGCATACCAGGTCCATTTTCTGTTAAAAAAACGTTCTTCTTTATAAATATATTCTTCCTCAGAATCTGTAGAGTGCATGAATACAGATCAATCGATCAATTTTATCAATTGTATTTGTACCATAATTTGTAATGCATTGCATTAAGAGGGTAACCAATTCCTATTTTTTTTTTGTTTATCGTCCGATTTCGTTCTTTTGTTTTTTTGCACGTGAAGACGTGTTTATGAACCTTATTGTCTGTGAGTTTCAATAAGATTGCCCTAAAAACAAAAGAGAAAAAAAATATTTATTGAAAATTCCATGAAGATTTCATTTAAAAGTCAGTCCAGCCTAAATGGCACAACGAAAGGTGGATTTGAGACTTGGTACATATAAAACAATGCTAATGCTATTTTCGTACTGAGAGACATTCGTGTAATTATCTCTAGTTATTTTACAAAAAAAGTAAAGTTCCTCAGTTTTTTGTTATATGCAAAATATTTTGCCCTTTACTCCCACACAAATCCAAAAATATTTGGAATATTGCAAATTTCTCTCCATGACAATTTAAAACTATCATTGTTTTATGGTTCCTGTCAATATTATTGCATTTACTTCAATAATAAATGGTGGGCCACATCAAATAGGTCAATAACTTGCTTCCGAGATAACGCGTGAATCGCCTCTGGGCTCGGAAAATGTTTTTTTTTTTTTTTCGCGAAAATCGGTGTAGTTTTAGTGTCTAGTGGTGTTCTAGAGTTGTTATCCCCTCCAAAACACCGTTTTCTCTCACTCAATGTCCGTCTATGTCATAGAAGACGACATGATGAAGGGGAAATAATTTTATATCGAAAAACCTGGAAGTACAGTCGCCTTGTTACGGCCTATTTTATTAGTTCTAGTGTATATATCATGTTTATATGTGTTTTTTAGTGTTTATTTAGTCATTTTAGATGATATTAGATGATATTAGCGTAATAAGAAAAATTATTCCTGGCACCCGGGAATAGCCAGAGCGGGAATATTTCCGAGAGTTCCTGATTGGCTGGAACTACCGGGAAAGCTCCACCCACACACATATAGTGCCATGTAGTCAATTATAACATTATATTAATATTAATTAAATTCAGTTGATTTAATCCTGTTATAAATTCTGTGATTAGTTTAAGTTATATGTGTTTGCTATTGTACAGAATCAGCCCAGAGCCACCGTTCTGTTCTGCCTATAAAGTTGTATTGTATATCGAGATGCCATACGTAACGTGTACGAGCTGTCAGTAGTACGTATTATACTTGTGTAGTATAGCTTAGTACCAGCTATATTTATATTTAAGATCCCTAGCATAGCTACCTATGATGTCATGAATCCTGCGCATGTGTGCGCTCACGGAGAAGTATCTCCCTTACCCTCACATCGATAGGCCTAGATGAAGCAGGTACAGCTGGGCTCTAATTTCTCACAGACTCAATATATCGTTACCACCCTACGATAGTTTCCCTATGACCAACCTTTATCTCCAAGAATCCCATACGACACAAACGTGCATAAAGTTAGGATTGGCAGATAATCACAAGTGTCCAACAACGAGCACAGTGAGAGGTGTACTTATTACACCTCTTACTGTCCTATTAATAAAAGTATGAGTATATATGTATATGATATTTATTAGTATATATGTACATGATATTTATTGTGTCATTTTCTGAGGACCCAACAACCTCACACATCACTTCCTCACACCCCACATCATATGTGGAGAAATAATTTTCTCCAGGGAGGGAGGGGGGGAGTATCTGCCTCCCTTCAGCCCCTATCATCCCTGAAGGACCCAACACTCTCAGAAATGGCTGATAACCTCTCTTGCTTCTGATCAACAGTTAAATTTGTAACACATGTTGGTATGAGAGCAGAGCGTGGTCACGTGCGCTGCCTCTGGGGAGTAGTGTTAGTATAATACCAGTGACAGACAATTGAGGAAAATGACTCTCTTTGCCGTAGCAGGAAAAGTACAGAAAAACCCCTGCATCATTATTCACATGTGGGACATAACACCACTCACCCTCACTCCACACCATAACACCACTCACTCTTACACTCCACACCATAACACCACTCACCCTCACACTCCACACCATAACACCACTCACTCTCACACTCCACACCTTAACACCACTCACCCTCACACTCCACACCATAACACCACTCACTCTCACACTCCACACCCTAACACCACTCACCCTCACTCCACACCATAACACCACTCACTCTTACACTCCACACCATAACACCACTCACTCTCACACTCCACACCCTAACACCACTCACCCTCACTCCACACCATAACACCACTCACTCTTACACTCCACACCATAACACCACTCACCCTCACACTCCACACCATAACACCACTCACTCTCACACTCCACACCCTAACACCACTCACCCTCACACCCCACACCATAACACCACTCACCCTCACACTACCACCCTCACAAAACAAGCTTACACCACATACCCTTACCTACCATCCTCACATCCCTCACCCTCACACTGCCCACCCTCGCACCACCCACGCTCACACTGCCCACCCTCGCACCACCCACGCTCACACTGCCCACCCTCGCACCACCCACGCTCACACTGCCCACCCTCGCACCACCCACGCTCACATTACATGCCGTTAAACCTCACAACCTCACACCAGACACACTCACACTATAAAGCTCATTCCACACATACTCACACCACCACCCTCACACCACCACTCTCACACCACCACCCTCACACCATCATCCTCACACCACCACCCTCACACCACTACCCTCACACCACCACCCTCACACCACCACTCTCACACCACCAACCTCACACAATCATCCTCACACCACCACCCTCACACCACCACCCTCACACAACCACCCTCACACCTCCACCCTCACACCTCCACCCTCACACAACCACCCTCACACCTCCACCCTCACACCTCCACCCTCACACCTCTACCCTAACACCCTCACAGGAAAACACGCACCAATAGGGAATACATTAGGGAACACAGTCACAAAAAAACAAGGCAAACACAAACAAGGCCTATGCAAATATTATGCATTTGGTATCTGCAGGCATGGAATTTCTGGGAAAACAGATGGGACATGCAACTTTGACCACCCCAGAAAATGCCGTGTCCATATGACAACAGGAAAATGCAACCTCCCTTTCTGTAAGCTTTTCCACCCTGAAATGTGTCACTCATCAGTTCAGGAAAGACAGTGTTATAACCTATATTGCCAGGCACACCACCTAAAGGGTACAAGACGACAGAGAACATCCAGACCATATGAAAACCTGGGTAGCCAAAGCCACTCCAGACAGAGAGGTTTTTCAGCGCCAGGAAAGAAAAAAAGCTGGCAGGAAATGACAGAAATCGTATACCAACTGCAATCATTTCTGGAGTGGAACCACAGTCAATGGCCTCCACTCCAGAACAACAGATATTAGTGTCAGGGAAAAAAGACCCTTCCCCATACCCCCAATACCACCAATCCAAGACATTCATCTTTGCAAATATACAGGGTCTAAAGCCAGCGACGAACAACAAAATACATTACATCCGTGGACTACTTACAGAGTCAAATGCAATGTCTGTGGCTTTCACAGAGACCCACATAAAGGATCACTTGGACAATGAAATATGGATCCCTGGCTACAGCCTATACAGATGTGACAGAGTGAACAGGCAAAAGGACGGGGGGGGGGGGGTTATTTTGTCCTGTATACCACAGAGTCACTTATATGCTCAGAACTACTAAATGCCTCAAATGATGTAGTTGAAGTTTTAGCAGTAAAGATCGAGAATCAAAAACTTGTCATCGTGGTTGTATACAAGCCTCCGGATGCAACGTCTCAACAATTCCAGGAACAGCTTCTGAAAATTGACCACTGTCTGGAAAACCTTCCAGCTCCTGCCCCCAACATCTTGCTCCTGGGGGACTTCAACCTAAGGCACCTAAAATGGAGGAATATTGCAAATAATGTGGTGGCAGAGATAAAACCAGGAGGCAGCTCAGATAAAAACTCGCACACACACGAGCTTTTAAATCTCTGCTCCAAATTCACCTTAAACCAGCAAATAATAGAACCTACAAGACTGGAGAATACGCTGGACCTCATCTTCAATAACAATGATGATCTGATACGAAATGTCATCATATCAAAAACAATATACTCAGATCACAACATAATAGAGGTCCAGATATGTATGAGGGGAGCCCCAGATCGACAAAATGTGATCTGTCGCGAGGGAGTTTTCTCCAATTTCAACTTCAATAACAAAAACATAAGGTGGGATCAAGTAAACCAAGTCCTAAATTATATAAACTTGGAAGATAGCCTAAGCATCACGGATACTAACCTATGTCTAGAACAAATTAACTCTGTGGCACTTGAGGTTTGCTCAAGGCAAATTCCCTTAAGGAAAAGGAGGAGAAGATGTAAACTAGAAAGAGAGAGGCACTCCCTATACAGGCGAAAGCAAAGAATAACAGAGCGGGTACAAGAGGCCAATATATCTGAAATACGTAGGGAGACACTGGTCAGAGAAATAACAAACATCGAATTAAAACTAAAGGAATCTTACAGGAATCAAGAAACGAGGGAAGAACTAAAAGCCATAAATGAAATTGAAAGAAACCCAAAGTATTTCTTTTCTTATGCCAAAACAAAGTCGAGAACAACATCCAGTATTGGGCCCCTACTAAAACGAGATGGGTCCTACACAGATGACAGCAAGGAAATGAGTAAGTTACTAAAGTCTCAGTTTGACTCAGTTTTTAGCGAACCGCTAACCAGACTGAAAGTTGAAGATCTAAATGATTTTTTTTATGAGAGTGCCACAGAACCTGGTAGACGCAAGCCTATCTGACATTACCCTGATGCCACATGACTTCGAAAAGGCAATAAATGACATGCCCATGCACTCCGCACCAGGCCATGACTCATGGAACTCAGTGTTCATCAAGAACTGCAAGAAGCCCCTATCATGTACTTTTAACATCCTATGGAGAGGGAGCATGGACACTGGGGTCGTCCCGCAGTTACTAAAAACAACAGACATAGCCCCACTCCCCAAAGGGGGCAGTAAAGCAATAGCAAATAACTACAGACCAATAGCGCTAACGTCCCATATCATAAAAATCTTTGAAAGGGTTCTAAGAAGCAAGATCGCCACTCATCTAGATACCCATCAATTACATAACCCAGGGCAGCACGGGTTTAGAGCAGGTCGCTCCTGTCTGTCCCAACTACTGGACCACTACGACAAGGTCCTGGATGCTCTAGAAGACAAATAGAATGCAGATGTTATATACACAGACTTTGCAAAAGCCTTTGATAAGTGTGACCATGGTGTGATAGCACACAAAATGCGTGATAAAGGAATAACAGGAAAAGTTGGTAGATGGAGCTATAATTTCCTAACAAGTAGAACACAAAGAGTAGTAGTCAACAGAGTAAAGTCTGATTCTGCTATGGTGAAAAGCTCTGTTCCACAAGGCACAGTAATCGCTCCCATCCTGTTCCTCATCCTTATATCGGACATAGACAGGGATATCAGCCTCAGTGCCGTGTCTTCCTTTGCAGATGACACCCGAATCTGCATGACAGTGTCCACCATTGAAGACACTGCAAGACTCCAAGCAGACATCAACCAAATCTTTAAATGGGCTGCAGAAAACAATATGAAGTTCAATGATGAGAAATTTCAATTACTCCGACGTGAGGAAATTAAAATCTCATCGGAGTATAAAACAAATTCCAACCACACAATAGAGCGAAAAACTAATGTCAAAGACCTGGGAGTGATTATGAGAGAGGATCTCACCTTCAACGACCATAACACTGTAGCAATCACATCTGCTAGAAAAATGACAGGATGGATAATGAGAACCTTCAAAACCAGGGATGCCAAGCCCATGTTGACACTTTTCAGGTCGCTGCACCTTTCAAGGCAGGTGAAATTGCTGACCTAGAAAATGTACAGAGAACCTTCACGGCACGCATAACTGCAATAAACCACCTCAATTACTGGGAACGCTTGAGGTTCCTAAACCTGTACTCCCTGGAACGCAGGCAGGAGAGATACATTATTATATACATTTGTAAAATGCTAGAGGGATTAGTACCAAACTTGCACACGAGTGTCACTCCCTACTAATGCAAAATAAAGATAAGATAAGATTTCTTCGGATTTTTAACCCCGGAGGGTTAGCCACGCAGGATAACCCAAAAAAGTCAGTGCGTCATCGAGGACTGTCTGTCTTATTTCCATTGGGGTCCTTAATCTTGTCCCCCAGGATGCGACCCACACCAGTCGACTAACATCCCAGGTACCTATTTGCTGCTAGGTGAACATGACAACAGGTGTAAGGAAACACATCGAAATGTTTCCACCCGCCGGGAATCGAACCCGGGTTCTCGGTGTGTGAAGCGAGAGCTCAAGCCACCAGACCACCGGGCCACCCACTCGGCAGACGATGTAACATCCCTCCAATGAAAAGCCGGGGTGCCACTAGCACGTTGAGGGACAACACAATAAGTGTCAGGGGCCCAAGACTGTTCAACTGCCTCCCAGCATACATAAGGGGGATTACCAATAGACCCCTGGCTGTCTTCAAGCAGGCACTGGACAGGCACCTAAAGTCGGTACCTGACCAGCCAGGCTGTGGTTCGTACGTTGGACTGCGTGCGGCCAGCTGTAAGAGCCTTGTTGATCAGGCTCTGATCCAACATGAGGCCTGGTCACAGACCGGGCCGCAGGGGCGTTGACCCCTGGAACTCTCTCCAGGTAAACACCACCACCCTAACATCACTCACACCACACCACACCAACACACTACATTCCCCTACAACTCACACCACACACCCTACCACTAACCCTCACGCTACATACCCTCACACTACCACCCTCACTCAACCAACTGTTACAGCACACCCTCACACTATACACCCTCACATTACCTACCCCTCACAATACACACCCTCACATCACACACCTTCACACTAAACACACTCTCTCACCACACACCTATCATACCAAACACCCTCTCATTACATACCCTGATATCACACACCCTCTCACCACACACTGTCACACGACCCACCCTCACACTAGACACAATACACCCTCACACCACACACCTCCCATCCCACACCACATACCCTCACAAAACCCACTTCCTACCCCACATCTCACCCTCACACCACACCCTCACATCACATACACTCACAAAGACGTGAAGTAGTACGTAAAAGAACCTGCACTGAGGCGGAGTTATATTCTGCGTCATCTGGGTGTAGCCACAGCCTTCCACTGTGTTTGCTTTCTCACGCCTTCAGTTTCACCTTGTACCAGCCCAGTATTGGTCCTCCTTGCTGTCACAGCTTGATCCCTACCTGCTGTCACAGCTTGATCCCTTCTTGCTGTCACAGCTTGATCCCTACCTGCTGTCACAGCTTGATCACTACCTGCTGTCACAGCTTGATCACTACTTGCTGTCACAGCTTGATCACTACCTGCTGTCACAGCTTGATCCCTACCTGCTGTCACAGCTTGATCACTACCTGCTGTCACAGCTTGATCACTACCTGCTGTCACAGCTTGATCCCTACCTGCTGTCACAGCTTGATCCCTACCTGCTGTCACAGCTTGATCCCTACCTGCTGTCACAGCTTGATCACTACCTGCTGTCACAGCTTGATCCCTTCTTGCTGTCACAGCTTGACCATTACCTGCTGTCATTGCTTGATTACTACCTACTGTCACAGCTTGATCATCACTACCTGCTGTCACAGCTTGATCACTACCTGCTGTCACAGCTTGATCCCTTCTTGCTGTCACAGCTTGACCATTACCTGCTGTCATTGCTTGATTACTACCTACTGTCACAGCTTGATCAATACCTGTTGTCACAGCTTGATCACTACCTGCTGTTATAGCGTGATCACTGCCTCCTGTTACAGTGTCCTCACAGCTAGTTACAACACGACAGTGGTGAGTATATTGATTTTTTTCCAAGGATTGTCCCTTGTGGTCAGATCAGCCCTGGTTACGTGTGCATGGAGTGTAGGAACGGCATCTTGCTTAGTCACACCAGCTCACCCAGCCTCTAGCATCACTCACACACTCCTTCTATGCTGTCTCTGTCAATTCCCTGTGAATTTCTGACATAAACTGACTATTCATGAATTCCACCTGTGATTGTGGCTAGATTAGAGATTAGATTTTGCCACCGAAGTGGTTAGTTTATTGTGCACCCCATATCCATCATGTGGACGGTAGCGCAAGAACATATGGATACACAAAAGGCCTAGGAACGAGGCCCCAAAAGGGTTAACAATTGTACATTTGGGTTTATATCTACAGGTCACTTATCTGTTACAAGCAAATTTAGAAAATTTGCTTAATATAACTGGTATCTTATTTTCATTAATAAGATATTTTGACATATCACATAGGTTATTATACTGTCTATCTCTGTATTCCTCAATAAGTGGACAATTAAGCACATAGTGTTCAAGACAGTGACCATATGCCTGATCACATAATTTGCATTTAGTTTGATCATCATGTGTGTGTCTCTCAAACTGCCAGAAGTACTTGTAGCCAAGCCTAAGCCTGGCCACTACAACATCAGTCAGTCTGTTAAGTAAAAGGACACAAATGCAACTAATGTGACATTTTATTGTGGCAACGTTTCGCTCTCCAGGAGCTTTCTCAAGCCGTTACCTTGAGAAAGCTCCTGGAGAGCGAAACGTTGCCACAATAAAATGTCACATTAGTTGCATTTGTGTCCTTTTACTTAACATATTGTCGGTAATTCTACCAATATTATTACATCAGTCAGTCTGTTCACATTGCAAGTTGCTCCATAAACATACTTATCTGTGTTCATGTTATCATAGTGGGTTATAAATCTACTCAGGCTTCTAACTGCATTCCTATAGCTATCATTTTCATTATTTACTTCTCTCCTAATATTATTCCTAATGCTAGACACAGATATACCAAAGTTGTATTCTACATTCTCCTGGGTACTCTTCTGAGCTAACATATCAACTTTATCATAAAGGAGTAATCCAATGTGTGATGGGATCCATAGCAATTGTACATTAATTCCGTTGTCCCAGATTTTTGAGTATCTATACCTGGCATCTCCAATGAGCATGTTGTTATAGTCATTATATGAGTGAAGAGCCTTCAGTGATGACACAGAATCAGTAATGATGATAGAGTCAAGCTCAGTGTCATTGGTTAGCTTTAGTGCCATTAGGATTGTAAACAATTCAGCTTGCAGTGTAGACGCCCAGTTGTTAATTCTTATGCCTAGTTCAACAAATTTATTATTGTTCTTAACTAGGGAGGTGGCAACCAGAGCAGATACAGCCCTGCCAGAAGACTTCTGTTTAGATCCATCAGTGTATTAACTTGTAATAACTTATTACTACCAGCTAGGCGAGAAATTTCTTCTTGAGCAGTTGCTTTAACAAGTGATTTAAGGAAGGGATTACTAGCAATGAGCTTCTTGGGAGGGACTTGCAGGTATGTGATATTAAATGAACACATCTTCCATGGAGGGGTGAAATGCTCTTGTTGCCTACAGACCATGGAGGCAGCACCGTGGATATCCAAGCCGTGGATGTACCTTAGTAAAACACACGTATCATCCTACACTACAATGTGGACCAACACAATTTTTTACAGTTTCCTGCCTTTATTCTATAAGCTTCAGTAACCAGAAGTGACGTTTTAGCGTGTTTTCTGTGTTACTGTCTTCCAAGTGTTTGTCGTTGAGCACAGAGTTAGTTAGTTAGTTTGATATCTTTATTATGCACCTCATACCCATGGTGTGGGTGGTAGTCAAAAGATTACAGAGGTACATAATGGGTCCAGGCCTTGAGCACAGACCAGTGCCCCTATACATATACGTAGCAGCGCAGCAAGGACACCCACGCCCTCTATGCTTACTACACATATATACCACCTATAGCCTCTCTTTCCTACACTTTCTTCTATTATTTTCGCATTTAATTATGTTCGCTAGTGACTGTTCCATCCTGCTGTCTTAAATGTGATTAACCTCTAAACTAGGCTTGAAGCCAGTTTGCAAACCTATTCCAATCCAGGTGACACCACGACGCAACACTGACACCACGACGCAACACTGACACCACTCCCACACGCAAGTTCTCTGTCGTCTGCAATAAGAACATAAAGGAGGAACACTGCAGCAGGCCTACTGGCCTATTCTAGGCAGGCTCTTTTCAAACCCAAACCCACTAACAAAAACACTCAATCCATTTTCCATGCTGCCTTTGATAACCCTATTAATTCATGTGTCATTCCTACTCAAATCCAACCCCTCTCACTCAAGTATTTATCCAACCTAAATTTGAAGCTACCCAAGGTTCTAGCTTCAATAACCCTACTAGGCAGACTGTTCCACTCATCAACTACTCTATTTCCAAACCAATATTTTCCTGTATCCTTTCTAAATCTAAACTTATCCAATTTGAATCCATTATATCGAGTTCTTTCTTTGAGGGATATCCTCAGCCCACTGTGTGGGCGAAACGTTGTCAATAAAGGATCACATTATGTATATTGCTTATGTGTTTATTTTTCCATTGTGTCGGTATTTTATACCATTTATTTCCACCTTAGTTATACCTACTTTGTTTATGCCCATCTTCCACTTATACACTTCAGTCATGACTTCCCTCATTCTACGTCTTCCAAGAGAATGTAGTTTAACGTATTTTATTGTTTCTTTGTATAAAAGATTTCTTTTGCAATGGATTAACTTTGTAATTCTTTGAATATATTCTAACGAATCTATATCCATTCTGTAATATGAAGACCAGAACTGAGCTGCATAATCTAAGTGAGGCCTTAATAATAATAATAATAATAATAATAATAATAATAATAATAATAATAATACTTTATTGAGACATGGTACAATGATACATGGTTGGGGAGACAAGATACATAGTTATTAATGAGATGTACATGTAAAAAGCCCCTAATATGCTGTGAATTGCGGGCATTCTTAGGTCTAGTTACTAATGATATATAGACTGTAGTATAAGGAGTCCTGGTGCTTATACTTCTTAATATAAATCCCCGTAATCTATTTGCCTTATTACGTACTTTTGGAAAAAATAAACACATAAGCAGTATAATGTGATCCTTTATTGACAACGTGAAACATTACATTCAGTGTTAGTGAGAGAAACATTACATTCAGTGTTAGTGAGAGAAACATTACATTCAGTGTTAGTGAGAGAAACATTACATTCAGTGTTAGTGAGAGAAACATTACATTCAGTGTTAGTGAGAGAAACATTACATTCAGTGTTAGTGAGAGAAACATTACATTCAGTGTTAGTGAGAGAAACATTACATTCAGTGTTAGTGAGAGAAACATTACATTCAGTGTTAGTGAGAGAAACATTACATTCAGTGTTAGTGAGAGAAACATTACATACAGTGTTAATGAGGAGAGAAACATTACATTCAGTGTTAGTGAGAGAAACATTACATTCAGTGTTAGTGAGAGAAACATTACATACAGTGTTAGTGAGAGAAACATTACATACAGTGTTAGTGAGAGAAACATTACATACAGTGTTAGTGAGAGAAACATTACATTCAGTGTTAGTGAGAGAAACATTACATACAGTGTTAGTGAGAGAAACATTACATACAGTGTTAGTGTGGAGAGAAACATTACATACAGTGTTAGTGTGGAGAGAAACATTACATACAGTGTTAGTGAGAGAAACATTACATACAGTGTTAGTGAGAGAAACATTACATTCAGTGTTAGTGAGAGAAACATTACATACAGTGTTAGTGAGAGAAACATTACATACAGTGTTAGTGTGGAGAGAAACATTACATACAGTGTTAGTGTGGAGAGAAACATTACATACAGTGTTAGTGAGAGAAACATTACATACAGTGTTAGTGTGGAGAGAAACATTACATACAGTGTTAGTGTGGAGAGAAACATTACATACAGTGTTAGTGTGGAGAGAAACATTACATACAGTGTTAGTGTGGAGAGAAACATTACATACAGTGTTAGTGAGAGAAACATTACATACAGTGTTAGTGTGGAGAGAAACATTACATACAGTGTTAGTGAGAGAAACATTACATACAGTGTTAGTGTGGAGAGAAACATTACATACAGTGTTAGTGAGAGAAACATTACATACAGTGTTAGTGTGGAGAGAAACATTACATACAGTGTTAGTGAGAGAAACATTACATACAGTGTTAGTGAGAGAAACATCACTTAAACAGTATTAAAAAGGAGAGAAAAATCAATCAGTGTTAATAACTAAGTATTTATCTGGCACTCAGGTTGGAATCAAAAGTAAAGATGAGTGAGGTCCAGGAGCTGGAGTATGTGATGCTGACGTTGAAAGACCATGACGATGTTGTTCACATTCTGGTCAACCATTTTTATCCTCGAAATAACTTGGTAAGTCGACCTAGTTGATGTATTTAGTTCTTCATATAATGATTGTCTTTATTTCATCATGAATGTTATTTCTGGGATAAACATCTAAGAACAAACATCCTGTAATGTTTCCTTGCATGGCTTTCCCTGGTAGTCGTTATAATGTGTAACGCATTTACTAAGTAACATGAAAATTAACACTGGCGGTTAGGGGCAGTTTGTTCCTTCACAAAACTTTACCTGTTCAATAAGGAAGAATTAATTCACCTTTGTATTATTATTAGGAAGGGCACAAAAACTAACATATATAAAAATATAATATAATGGTAAATTAACATATATAACATATAACCTACCCACTACATACAAAAATCACCAAACACCAGTACACCTTTACAATAAAGTAGCCACTTCGGTGGCAAAATCTAATCCTTTACTAAGTCTACCTGCAGTCTACCAGGAGAGAATTCCAGGGGTCAACGCCCCCGCGGCCCGGTCCGTGACCAGGCCTCCTGTTGGACCAGAGCCTAATCAACCAGGCTGTTACTGCTGGCCGCACGCAGTCCAACGTACGAACCACAGCCTGGCTGGTCGGGTACCGACTTGAGGTGCCTGTCCAGTGCCTGCTTGAAGACAGCCAGGGGTCTGTTGGTAATCCCCCTGATGTATGCTGGGAGACAGTTCAACAATCTTGGGCCCCTGACACTTATTGTGTTGTCCCTCAACGTGCTAGTGGCACCCCTGGTCTTCATTGGGGGGATGTTACATCGCCTGCCGAGTCTTTTGCTTTCGTACGGAGTGATTTTTGTGTGCAAGTTTGGTACTAAGCCCTCGAGAATTTTCCATGTGTATATAACAATGTATCTCTCCCGCCTGCGTTCTAGAGAGTACAGGTTTAGGAACTTCAAGCGTTCCCAGTAGTTGAGGTGGTTTATCGCAGTTATGCGTGCGGTGAAGGTTCTCTGCACATTTTCAAGGTCAGCAATTTCACCCGCCTTGAAAGGTGCAGTTAGTGTGCAGCAATATTCCAGCCTAGATAGAACAAGCGATCTGTAAAGTGTCAACATGGGCTTGGCATCCCTGGTTTTGAAGGTTCTTATTATCCATCCTGTCATTTTTCGAGCAGATGCAATTGCTACGGTGTTATGGTCCTTGAAGGTGAGATCCTCTGACATGATCACTCCCAGGTCTTTGACATTAGTTTTTCGCTCTATTGTGTGGTTGGAATTAGTTTTGTACTCTGATGAGATTTTAATTTCTTCACGTTTTCCGTATCTGAGTAATTGAAATTTCTCATCATTGAACTTCATATTGTTTTCTGCAGCCCATTTAAAGATTTGGTTTATGTCTGCTTGGAGTCTTGCAGTGTCTTCAACGGTGGACACCGTCATACAGATTCGGGTGTCATCTGCAAAGGAAGACACAGCACTGTGGCTTATATCCCTGTCAATATCTGATATGAGGATGAGGAATAGGATGGGAGCAAGTACTGTGCCTTGTGGAACAGAGCTTTTCACAGTAGCTGCCTCAGACTTTACTCTGTTGACTACTACTCTTTGTGTTCTACATGTTAGGAAATTATAGATCCATCTACCAACTTTTCCTGTTATTCCTTTATCACGCATTTTGTGTGCTATTACACCATGGTCACACTTGTCAAAGGCTTTTGCAAAATCTGTGTATATAACATCTGCATTCTGTTTATCTTCTAGAGCATCCAGGACCTTGTCGTAGTGGTCCAGTAGTTGGGACAGATAGGAGCGGCCTGCTCTAAACCCATGCTGTCCTGGGTTGTGCAATTGATGGGTATCAAGAAGGGTGGCGATCTTGCTTCTTAGAACCCTTTCAAAGATTTTTATGATATGGGACGTTAGCACAATTGGTCTGTAGTTCTTTGCTATTGCTTTACTGCCCCCTTTGTGGAGCGGGGCTATGTCTGTTGTTTTTAGTAGCTGCGGGACGATCCCAGTGTCCATGCTCCCTCTCCATAGGATGTTAAAAGCATGTGATAGGGGCTTCTTGCAGTTTTTGATGAACACGGAGTTCCATGAGTCTGGGCCTGGAGCACAGTGCATGGGCATGTCATTTATTGCTTTTTCGAAGTCATTTGGCGTCGTGATGATGTCAGAAAGGCATGCGTCTGTCAAATTCTGTGGCACTCTCATAAAAAATTCATTTAGGTTTTCGATTTTCAGTCTGGTTAGTGGCTCGCTAAAAACTGAGTCATACTTTGACTTAAGTAACTCACTCATTTCCTTGCTGTCATCTGTGTAGGACCCATCCTGTTTAAGTAGGGGCCCAATACTGGTTGTTGTTCTCGACTTTGATTTTGCATAGGAAAATAAATACTTTGGGTTTCTTTCAGTTTCATTTATGGCTTTTATTTCTTCCTGTGTCTCTTGATTCCTGTAAGATTCCTTTAGTTTTAATTCAATGTTTGCTATTTCTCTGACTAGTGTCTCCCTACGTATTTCAGAGATATTGGCCTCCTGTAGCCGCTCCGTTATTCTTTGCCTTCGCCTGTATAGGAAGCGCCTCTCTCTTTCTAGTTTGCATCTTCTCCTCCTTTTCCTTAAGGGAATTTGCCTTGAGCAAACCTCGAGTACCACAGTTAATTTGTTCTAGACATAGGTTGGGATCCGTGATGCTTAGGCAATCTTCCCAGTTTATATCATTTAGGACTTGGTTTACTTGGTCCCACCTTATGTTTTTGTTATTGAAGTTGAATTTGGAGAAAGCTCCCTCGCGGCTGATCACATTTTGTTGATCTGGGGCTCCCCGCATGCATGTCTGGACCTCTATTATGTTGTGATCTGAGTATATTGTTTTTGATATGATGACATTTCGTATCAGATCATCATTGTTGGCTAAAATGAGGTCCAGCGTATTCTCTAATCTTGAGGGCTCTACTATTTGCTGGTTTAAGGTGAATTTGGTGCAGAGATTTTAAAGTTCATGTGTGTGCGAGTTTTCATCTGAGCTGCCTCATGGTGATATCTCTGCTACCACATTGTTTGCAATGTTCCTCCATTTTAGGTGCCTTAGGTTGAAATCCCCCAGGAGCAAGATGTTGAGGGCAGGAGCTGGAAGATTTTCCAGACAGTGGTCAATTTTCAGAAGCTGTTATTTGAATTGTTGGGACGTTGCATCAGGAGGCTTGTATACAACCACGATGACCCTTTTTTGATTCTCGATCTTTATTGCTAATACTTCAACTACGTCAATTGCACAACCCAGGGCAGCATGGGTTTAGAGCAGGGCGCTCCTGTCTTTCCCAACTACTGGACCACTACGACAAGGTCCTGGATGCTCTAGAAGACAAACAAAATGCAGATGTTATATACACAGACTTTGCAAAAGCCTTTGACAAGTGTGACCATGATGTAATAGCACACAAAATGCGTGATAAAGGAATAACAGGAAAAGTTGGTAGATGGATCTATAATTTCCTAACAAGTAGAACACAAATAGTAGTAGTCAACAGAGTAAAGTCTGAGGCTGCTATGGTGAAAAGCTCTGTTCCACAAGGCACAGTACTTGCTCCCATCCTGTTCCTCATCCTCATATCGGACATAGACAGGGATATAAGCCACAGTGCTGTGTCTTCCTTTGCAGATGACACCCGAATCTGTATGACAGTGTCCACCGTTGAAGACACTGCAAGACTCCAAGCAGACATAAACCAAATCTTTAAATGGGCTGCAGAAAACAATATGAAGTTCAATGATGAGAAATTTCAATTACTCAGATACGGAAAAAGTGAAGAAATTAAAATCTCATCGGAGTACAAAACTAATTCCAACCACACAATAGAGCGAAAAACTAATGTCAAAGACCTGGGAGTGATCATGTCAGAGGATCTCACCTTCAAGGACCATAACACCGTAGCAATTGCATCTGCTAGAAAAATGACAGGATGGATAATGAGAACCTTCAAAACCAGGGATGTCAAGCCCATGTTGACACTTTACAGATCGCTTGTTCTATCTAGGCTGGAATATTGCTGCACACTAACTGCACCTTTCAAGGCGGGTGAAATTGCTAACCTTGAAAATGTGCAGAGAACCTTCACCGCACGCATAACTGCGATAAACCACCTCAATTACTGGGAACGCTTGAAGTTCCTAAACCTGTACTCTCTAGAACGCAGGCGGGAGAGATACATTATTATATACACATGGAAAATTCTCGAGGGATTAGTACCAAACTTACACACGAAAATTACTACCTACGAAAGCAAAAGACTCGGCAGGCGATGTAACATCCCCCAATGAAGAGCAGGGTTGCCACTAGCACGTTGAGGAACAACACAATAAGTGTCAGGGGCCCAAGATTGTTTAACTGCCTCCCAGCATACATCAGGGGGATTACCAACAAACCCCTGGCTGTCTTCAAGCAGGCACTGGACAGGCACCTAAAGTCGGTACCTGACCAGCCAGGCTGTGGTTCGTACGTTGGACTGCATGCGGCCAGCAGTAACAGCCTGGTTGATCAGGCTCTGGTCTAACATGAGGCCTGGTCACGGACCGGGCCGCGGGGGCGTTGACCCCTGGAATTCTCTCCAGGTAAACTCCAGGTAACATCATTTGAGGCATTTAGTAGTTCTGAACATATAAGTGACTCTGTGATATACAGGGCAACCCCCCCTTTTTGCCTGTTCACTCTGTCACACCTGTATAGGTTGTAGCCAGGGATTCATATTTCATTGTCCAAGTGATCTCTTATGTGGGTCTCTGTGAAAGACGCAAACATAGCATTTGACTCTGTAAGCAGTCCACGAATGTAAGGTATCTTGTTGTTTGTTGCTGGCTTTAGACCCTGTATATTTGCAAAGATGAATGTCGTTGGATTGGTGGTATGGGGGGCTCTTTTTTTCCTGGCACTAATATCTGTTGTATTGGAGTGGAGGCCATTGACTGTGATTCCACTACAGAAATGATTTCATTTGGTGTACAATTTCTGTCATTTCCTGCCAGCTTTTTTTCCTTCCTGGCACTAATAAACCTCTCTCTCCGGAGTGGCTTTGGCTACCCAGGTTTTGCCATGATCTGGATGTTCTGTGTCGCCTCGTACCCTTTAGGTGGTATGCCTGGCAATATAAGTTATAGCACTGTCTTTCCTGAATTGTTGAGTGGCACATTTCAGGGTGGAAAAACTTACAGGACGGGACGTTGCATTTGCCCGTTTTCATATGGGCACGGCATTTTCTGGGGTGATCATAATTTGCATATCCCACCTGATTTCC
>WNWK01025279.1:0-28728 GCA_009830355.1 Cherax destructor | reverse complement strand
GTGGTCTTATCATTCTTCCCTCCACTCAGACCATGCTGTGGTCTTATCATTCTTCCCTCCACTCAGACCATGCTGTGGTCTTATCATTCTTCCCTCCCCTCAGACCATGCTGTGGTCTTATCATTCTTCCTTCCACTCAGACCATGCTGTGGTCTTATCATTCTTCCCTCCACTCAGACCATGCTGTGGTCTTATCATTCTTCCCTCCACTTCCTCAGCAACTCGACATCATTCGTACATTGTTCATCACCATATTTAGATGTGTCGATGAGAAACATTACATCCTGAGTTGTGAGGCTGAGAAAGTCTTTTGAATTCTCCGTCACATGTCTAAGCACCATAGGCACCAACGCCGCCAATGATCTTGAAAGATATCTCATGTGGCTTCTATTAGGGTGTGGGAAGCGGTGTGGTTTTCTTAAAGTTTGTTTGAACTGATCTTCAATGTGTAAGAACTGCCTCGTACAAAGTTGCCTAAATTCTGAATCAGTAGAGGATCCCAAATGACTTTGGTATAATACATGAGGAGAGTATTACGAGTCTTTAATTAGAACATCATAACCAGGATCTGAGTGGGTTAGACCTACTGGCAAAAACCAATAGAAAAAAAATATTTTAATGATCCTACATTATCATGGGTGGTGTGGAAATGAAAAAAAATTATAATGAAGAAAATAGAACTAGTTAAAAATAAGAATCTCACTCTCGTAAATAATATATTAAAAAAAATGGTTATAAATGACTATTATTTTTAAAGGGGTGGACCGGTAAGCCAGCGGAAGGCCTCGGTCAGATGACTAAGACCCGCGTTAGGAAACATTTGTCCTGTTTCTTGATGGACCTTACCTAACCTAACCTCGTAAATAGTTAATTTCTCGCTCTACAACTTCTTCTCTATTAATGTTTTACTAAAAACTCGTTTTTTTTGTACGATATTAACATGAAACTGTGTAAGTAAATAAAATATATCTCAATATGCTCAAACTTGCCCTCAACATCCGGTTTGGCTTACGAAAAAAGGATATCATATACAGAAGACATGAATAAAATTAATTGTCTTTAGAATCTAGTTTACAATTTTTCCCGTGATATAATTTTTTTACCGTCATATTTACCATTTTCCAAATAACCGCTAAACGCAGATAAAGTCCCCTACTCAGGAGAAGGGAGGGTTGGGACGATAAAAATAGGGTTGATGCAGTTAGGGAGAGGGGTAGCTAATTAATTTTAATTTCTATAGGCTTCAGGAGTATATGTGGATAAAATCATCTATTTTTAAAATTTATTTCCTCCGTTTATCTAAAGTGGATTAATAATGCTATTGATGCGATTAGAGTTGTGTAAGTAGTTTGAACTCTATTTTCAGAGACTGATAAATGAACTATTTCCTTTACCTGTATCTGGGAGAGTTGATTTCAAACTTCGGAGGTTCATGAGAATGTTGAGCTACAGCTGCTTAGCCTCTTGAGGAGGTTAAGCTAAAGCTCAAGGGTTGTTGAGAGCGCTTGAGTAATCTGGGTGTGAGATATCTCTCGCTTGCACACAGACGGAAGTACATTTAGCTCTTTCCTGAACTAATCAACATTTACAACTTTCTTACACAGTAAACTTTCAGTAAATAAAGATAACTTATCAGCTGAAATTGTACTTAAACATTTTATAAACCATAAATTAAGAAAGCACCTATACAAATTAATTCGATAATTGATATACTGACAGAATCAGACATTCACATGAGCAGACAGAGAATAAAGATCTAAAATATACACAGGAAATCTTATCCAAAGTATAAAAACTATAAAAATAGAAAGACCACAGTCATAACGAGGTTACGAACAGATATTAAAAACAGACAAACAAAAGAAACCCTTTCCTTCCCGTTGCCAAGAGCGGCCATAATGTTGTCGCTAGAGATTAGCGGTGATTTACTACTATACAGCACCGCTTTTTCCTTCCTCTAACAGTTTGCACACGACCACCAAACGTTTGCCGCGCCTCCAAAAGTCAGAATTCAGTCCACCCAATATTTCTTACACGTAGCTGCGTCACCGACGTTTCTTGCACCTCCTAGCGTCGTCAGCCAGTATAGTTAGCGTCTCTTACACCTGCTACTCTCGTCACTCAACCTACAAGCGTCAGCATCTAACATTTCAGCAGTCAAACGTCAGCACTCAGCTTACCACAAAGTACCTCAGCATTTAGTATTGTCATTCATCACCCAACTTTTTCTGCTCATCCAGCCATTATCATCCAACTCTTTCAACATTTCCTGCATCAAACATCTGCATTTAACTAAATTAACGTTTCCTGCACCTCCAACAACCGGTAACACCTTAATTTTCCGGTTCCATAACTTCGTAAATTATCTCACAGAAGTAAAGCAAATTCCCCATTATCCAAGACTTGATGGTAAAGTGTTATCAGACCGAGATCTCTGAGCCTATGTTTGGTCCTCACCATAGGCCTCCCCCTGCCTCTGAAAATACATTCTGATCTTGATTTGGGTCCTCATCCCAACCTTGTTCTTGTCCTCACTCCATATAACTGATAACTGTCTCTGATACAGAAGCTGACTTTGATCTTGTTCCTCACCTGGCCTTGGCCCTGGCTCTCATACTGATACTTACCCTGATATATCACCTGTTCTCACCTTGGCTCTGACAGTGCTTCCCACCCTGATTTTAGCTCTGCTTATTACCCTGGATCTGAACCCTGTTTCTCACCCTGGCTCTGACAGTGTTTAGCACTGATTGTAACTGTTTCTCACCCTGGCTCTGACAGTGTTTAGCACACTGATTGTAACTTTCTCACCCTGGCTCGGAACCCTTTCTCTCACCCTGGCTGTAACTCTGTCTCTTACCTTGATTCTTATCCTATCTCTAATCCTGGTTTTTACCCTGTTTTCCACCCTGGTTCTGACAGGGTTTCTCACCTTGGCTCTGACCTCCAGTCTTCTCCCCATCTGACCCTGGTTCTCACCCCCTATCACTGAATCTGGAAGAGAACCTGTCTCGGATCCTGCTCCTCAACATGGATCTCACCCTGGTCCTCACCCTGGTATTTACCCTGGCAAAGACCAAGGCCCTCACCCTGGTTGAGACTATTGTCCTGAACCTGTCACCAACCCTGGTGCTCACCCTAGTTCTGACCTGAGTTCTGACCCTGACCATAACCCTGGTTCTCATTCCTACACTGACCTCAGGCTCTGAACCTGGTTCTCATCAAGCCTCTGAACCCGATCTTCACCTTGGCTCTAATCCTGCTACTCATTCTGGCTCTGACTATGATTCTGACCCCTTCCCTGACCCTGTTGTCATTCTGTGACCTAAGACCTCATCCTGGCAGGAACCATAGTTCTCACACTGGCTCTAACCCTGATATTAACCCCATCTATGTCCCATCTTACCCTGAACCTGGTCGTCACCCTGGTGCCGACCTGGGTTCTTACCCTGGTCCTCACCCTGGATCTAATGATCCTCACCCATATTTTGACCCTGTTCTTCTCCCTTGCTTTAATTCTGATCTATACCCTGGCTCTAACCCTGGTCCACACCCTGTCAGTAACCTGGTTTCGGACCCTTATCTGACCCTGGACCTCACGTGGTTCTGAACCTGGTCCTTACCCTTTCTTTCACCCTGACTTTGTCTCTGATTATTCTCCTCATCCTGGCTCTGATCTGGGCCTTGACCATGGCTCTGACCCTGGTCCTCATTTGGCTCTGACCCTGGTCCTCACCTGGCTCTGACCCTGGTCCTCACCTGGCTCTGACCCTGGTCCTCACCTGGCTCTGACCCTGGTCCTCACCTGGCTCTGACCCTGGTCCTCACCTGGCTCTGACCCTGGTCCTCACCTGGCTCTGACCCTGGTCCTCACCTGGCTCTGGCCCTGGTCCTCACCTGACTCTGACCCTGGTCCTCACCTGACTCTGACCTGGTCCTCTCTATGACTCTGACTTTGATTTTGACCCTCACTTTGATCTTGATTCTCACCCTAGTTCTGTTTCTGGTCCTCTCCCTGATATATGTTCTGACCTTGATTTTGATCAAGTCCTCACGCTAATTCTCACCCTGGTACTCATTCTGGTTCTGATACTGATCATCACACTAGCTTTGAACCTAACCCTGACCCTTTCTCTGACTCTAGTCCTCACCTGGCTTTGATCTGGTTTCTAACCCAAACCTTTATCCTGACCCTCACTCTGATCCTAATTACTCACCTGACTGATCCAGATTCTCACCCTGATTTTGATCCTCGCCCTAGCCATGATCCTGGTCGTTACCCCATGTCTCTGACCTGAGATCTGACCTGGGGCCCTGAACCATGGTCCTCACTCTGGCTCTGACAGTCGCTTCATCAATGCTCTGACGTAGGTTCTGGCTCACCCGAGGTCTTCACGCTCACTTTTACTCTGGGTCTCCACACCCTAGTCCTCACCCGGGCTCTGGCCTGGTTTCTAACTCTGGCTCTTATCTGGTCTTCATGCATGCTCTAATCTTAATTCTGACCCTGGTTCTCACCGTAGCTCTGACCCTGGTTCTCACTCTGGCTTTGACACTTGTCACCATGGCTTTCAAATGGGTTCTGACTCAGGCTCTGACCCTAGTCCTCACCCTGGCTCTGATCATGGTAATCACCCTTGCCTTGACCCATTTCTTCACTCTGACTCTCACCCTGATTCTCGCCCCTCGCTACGAGCCTGATCCTCACCTTGTTCCTTGCTCTGATAAACACTCTAGATTCTGACCCTAGTCCTGATCCTGGTCCTAACCATAATGACTTGGACTCATGAGAGTTATAGAACTTTCTGGGATGGAAGATTCTTAAAATTTTGTGGGTCTGTGGAAGTCGGTGGGTTTTCGTGATATAGTGAATCTTAGGGTTGTTACCTAGGTCTTGACCCTGGCGCTGGTCTTTGTCATCAGTCTAGTTATCACCATAATCCTTACCTTGGCTCTGACCCTGGTCATCTCCTTGGCTTTGACCCTGGTCCTCACCCTAGCTCTCATCTTGATCCTCACCCTGGCTGTGGCCTCGTTTCTGATCCTGACTCTTACCAGGTCCACAACCTGGTTCTGACTTTGGTCCTCACCCTGGCTCTGAGCTTGGTTTTCACCCTAGCTTTGAAATGGTTCTGGCCTTGGCTTTAAAATGGGCTCTGACCTTGGTTCTCCTCCTGGCTCTGTGCCCGGTAATCACCCTGGCTCTGACTTGTTTCTCACCAATGCCCTGACCCTTGTACTCTCCCTTCCCTTGATATGATCTGTACTCCGTTTCTTACTCTGATAGTCATCCTGGATTTGACTTCGATTCTGACCCTGGCCCAGATCCTGGTGCGAAACTTCGAGTTGTGCCTGTCATGGAGTGTAATGAGTCTGTGTGTCGTGGTGGGTCTTGGGGTGTGGTTGGCATTAGTGTTGTTCTGGGTCTTTAGAATGTGCTAGGCCCTGTGGATGTAATTGTCTTGTGAGTGTGTAGGTTTTGTAGGTGTGTGGAGTTTTGTAGGTGTGTGGAGTTTTGTAGGTGTGTGGAGTTTTGTAGGTGTGTGGAGTTTTGTAGGTGTGTGGAGTTTTGTAGGTGTGTGGGTCTTGTGGTTGTGTGGGTCTTGTAGGTGTGTGGGTCTTGTAGGTGTGTGGGTCTTGTAGGTCTGTGGGTTTGGGAGCGCAGAATGTCTTGCTGAAATGATTGAATTGGGGTAAGGTCAGACTTTTGGGTGGTGGGACCTGAGGTGCAGTGGGTCTTGCAGCGGTGGGTCTTGGGGGTGTGGTGGAACTTAATGGTGTGGTAGGTTTTGGGTGTGCTAGATCCAGGAGGTGCAGTGGGGCCTAAGGGTGAAAAATAGAGAGGTCCAAGTTTAAGTTGTATGGGATCTTCAAGATGTGAGTCTTGGTAGTGTGGTGGGACATGAGAGGTGTGGATGCTAAAGGGCTTGAAGGTGTGGTAAGATTCGACTGTGCTTTGGGACTTAAGAATTTGGTGGGTTTTGATTTGTTCTTTATCTAGGTGGCGTGGAGGCATTAAAAGGGGTAGTGAGTATAGGAGATTTGTTGATACATGTACGATCTTGAAGGTTTGGTGCTACTTAAGAGGCCTTTGAAGACTTGTGAAACTAAGTGGGTCTTTGAGTCTTGTTGGGGTTTGGCGGCGATAAAAAGATAATATAGAAGAAATCTATTGAACAATTTGGAACTGTGAAATTTCTTTGATATTTTACTGCATTCTTAGATGAAAAGTCAGAGGATATAAGTATATAGTGAATATTTTTATTTTTCATGTGAATGAATTCTTAGTAAATCTTTAGGATTATGTTTCTTGGAGGTTAAGTGGTATATGGAGGAGTGGTAGGTAGGTCTTGAACGTCTAGTGGAATGAGTGTTGGAGGGTAAGCAATAAATGGGATCTGGCTGGTTATTCTGGCATTCAAAGTGGAAAAATGATTAAGGAGACTAGAAAGATGACTGTGATAATGGTGATGGATAAAATTAATAAAAGAGGCTAAAGATAGGGAGTTATCGGGGTTGGTTAGGTTGTGGATGTTGTACATCTGTAGTGTGGATGGAGAGGAAAAAAGGGTGCAGTTGTGGTTGTTGCTTTTCTGTGTGGTGAAGAGGGAGAGAAAGGGTGAGTTGTCAACATTGACTGTCTGGAGTGTGTATTAAGTTGGTGGGGATGTTGAGAAGGCTGGGGCTATGATGTTTGTCTGGAGTGTGCAGTTGTGTGGATGAGAAGTGGGCAAAGGCTGAAGTGGTGGATGTTGTTTGTCAGGAGTATGTAATTATGAGGGTAATTTGGAAAGCAGGGATTGTGTATGTTGTTTAAATGGAATGTGTAGATGTGTGTGGTAGTGTAGAGTGGGGTTTGTTAATGATGTCTGGAGAGTGTAGATGTGTTGGTAGTGTAGAGTGGGGTTTGTTAATGATGTCTGGAGAGTGTAGATGTGTTGGTAGTGTAGAGTGGGGTTTGTAATGATGTCTGGAGAGTGTAGATGTGTGAGGGAGAGGGTCGGGAAGGATTATTTATGTTTTCCGTCTGGAGTCTGAAGTTGTATGGGGAGAGAGGGTATGGGGAGAGTAGAGTTGTGGATGTTGTCTTCCTGCAGTGCGTGGGTGAGGGAGGGGAAGGGGAGGGAAGGGAAAAAATATGAATGCTATTGTATTGTCAGTCTGTGATTGCAAGATGGCTTTGTTTTTTTTACATTTCTTGGGTTTCTTCTTTTTATTTTACTCCCTATAGTTTTTCCTCTTGCCTTTACCAGTTGCTGTTACCAGATTAGTAAGAGATTCGTCATGCCTACTTAATCTTCTGTCTTTAACTTCTTTCTCTCCTTCATGTCTCTCTTGAATGATACCTTTCTAAATTCTACATCGTTACGCTCTCTTCTCTTTTTCCACTCGACTACATTCCTAAAAAAGTGTTTTATAAAAAGGATTTTCCTCTCCCTATTTGCACTCTTATTTAAAAGTATTTGGCCCCAGAGAGCAGACCATCACCTACTGAATTATCTCTCGTAACATTGTCTTCCATTACGTTATAAACGAAAAGATTCGTATTGTTTATTAGTTTCTCAACTGCTAATAACTTCCTTCAATTTCAGGTTAATTTTCATATAATAACTCCTCTTGTAACACTTTTATTTTCTATAATTTATTTTGTAATTATATTCAGCGCGTGAGCTTGACCTGTACAGGTCATACAGATTGCCTTATACGGGTGTGTGAGAGATGGGGTTAAAAGGTGGTAGTTGCAATTTTCGTTGCAAGATGCAAGTCTAAATTAGTGCATTTGTTTCCTTAAAAAAAATTATGAAAAGTGAATCCGAGTTGAAAGTTTCAAAATTGCTTCTTCTTTATGTAAGATACATCAGTGTTAAAAGATTTGTTTTTTACCATCTAAAAAATACCTCGGATTGTTTTTCAATTTTCAGTAACAGTCCAATAACAATCAAACCTTTTCTCTAGAAATAGGTACATCAAAATCAAGCTAACTTTTAGAAATCACTAATTCCCACTTCTTGTTGTAGAAAATTGTCTAATTTGCGCCTACACAGACGAGAACTACAGTAGCTCATCCTATTGTAGATGTATAATGAAAGGTAGACGATGAAGAGGCATCCTCGAGTTATCTTTTGCAAAAATACACAGCTTCTTTTAATTTCTTAACTGGCACTTACACAGCGAGAAACAGTCCAGACTTTCACATAAATAAGATATCCCAGTGATAACAAAAATTAAGGCCAGGCAGAAACATTTTAGAAGTCATCGCGCCAAAAAATCTTTGCAATTTTCACGTAAAAATTAGCAAAGTAACATTGACGCAGCCCAGTAAGATACATGAACGATGAAAGTTTGAATCCGATAAGAAGAGTGGTTCTTAACATATCACCTTGGAGAGGAAATAAAACATTTCCGACCATATGTATTCCCTTCGAGGGTATACCTAATCACAATCTCTTCATTTTATTCTTGAGGTTTGTGACAACTTGATTTACTGGGGGCACTAAATTGGTATTTTTAATATACTGGCTGTTTCGCATATTTAAAATAAGGAATAATAGAACAAGTGAAGATTTTGCAGCAGCACTAAAATGAACTGTGTCGCATGCAGTGCATTAATTTCCTTATTTCTGTATTTTGATATTTTCGGAACTCCCAAACCTAATGTATTTAGGGAGGTGCTAACTTTTCTTGTATTTTCAAGACCTACGAACTGATGTTTATGAAACTTTGGCTTTACAAACTATGAACCAACAAATAAATAAGGCGCAAGAGAGCCAATTTTGCCTGTGTATAAACTCCCTAATATAGAGAGTTCGTCTGTGTATCAACTCCCTAATATAGAGAGTTCGTCTGTGTATCAACTCTCTAATATAGAGAGTTCGTCTGTGTATCAACTCCCTAATATAGAGAGTTCGTCTGTGTATCAACTCCCTAATATAGAGAGTTCGTCTGTGTATCAACTCTCTAATATAGAGAGTTCGTCTGTGTATCAACTCCCGAATATAGAGTTCGTTGGTATCACTCCTAATATAGAGAGTTCGTCTGTGTATCAACTCCCTAATATGAGAGTTCGTCTGTGTATCAACTCTCTAATATAGAGAGTTCGTCTGTGTATCAACTCCCGAATATAGAGAGTTCGTCTGTGTATCAACTCCCTAATATAGAGAGTTCGTCTGTGTATCAACTCCCGAATATAGAGAGTTCGTCTGTGTATCAACTCCCTAATATAGAGAGTTCGTCTGTGGATAATAAGGAGACAAAAAAGAACAAACATGATAGGTGAAAATGGAAAGAATGGAGAAGCACAAGAACTCGAAAGATTTATTGAAGTTTATGAGTTTTTATTTATTGCATAGTCCAGCCCCACCTTGTTATGCTATGTAGGAATACTTATATTTTTATTTAATAATTGTTACTGTGTAATGTTTGCTTTGGTTTTTATGTTTTGGTGTAATATTTGCAGTGGTGATATAGATGTAGAACAAGTGATTCCTGACGCCAGTTTTAGTCATGACCCTCAGCTGGAGCTTTTGGTCATTTGACTGAGGTCTTCCGATGGGTAAACGGTCCACCCTTTTAAAAATTAATGATGCTGTAATGTTTTTTATAATGTGGTTTTAATGTTCGATATATTGTTATGGTAGAATGATTGTAATATTGTAACATCTGTTAGATTTTAATGTTTGTTATATTTCTGATTTTGTTTGTTATAAAGTAATATTCGTTATATTATGGTATAATGCTTGCTATAGTGTAGTGATTGTTAATACTTTCTATTGTGTAATTGAGTTCTTCCCGATTTCATGGTGGAGATTACTCTTATTACTTGCTACACATCGTGGTCTCTTTTCCAATCTCCAACACACTTTTCCATTTATATTACCTCCTCTATAACCCATGGCAGGCATTTAATGCTTTACGCCCCATAATTGGCTTAGGAAGCCAAGCCAAAGAGTTTAAGCCCTTATGTACATGTGAAACAGAAACCCTAAGGGCCTCAGTAGCCAACATCATGACGCTAGTTCACCATCAACATCCTCTTAATACCAAGCAAATAAAAACCGAAATGACATTTCCCACCAAGCCAAGTTAGATCTTGGAATTAGCGGGATCGACAATATGACGCTGCCGGAAAGTTTGTGGAGCATTGGAAAGGTCATTCCTCGGCGCACCAATCTCCCCGGCCATTAAATTAGTGCCGGGAGGGTGCTGGAGCGGAGACATATTGCCGCTTGCGACCACCTTCCTCACTGCCTGAAGCGAGAAGGGTGCTTAAGTGTCTACCCTGAGTGTAAGGACTTTCCTGATTGGCAATTATACTAAAACGAAAAAAAGGACCTTTAAAATGTTCTCTAACCTGCCCTGGCACAGAGAGGTGTTGAATATTTGGTTAAACCTGTATGTATCTTACTGAGTGGCTAAAGGATCTCGCTTATTGGTTATGGAAATGGAGTTGAAGTGTTTCCTCTGCTGCCTGTATGATCTCCTGGTAGTCATTACTTTTCCTGCTGCTATTGAGATAAACGCAGAAATTTCTCTGTTTAAAAGTTCCTCATGAAGTAGGTCTCTCATTAAGGTCGCTGGTGTGCCGAGTCCGAGTCCTGTCTCTTCAAGTGTCCTAAATGACTTGACTCGTGGAGGAAGTAGTGCTTAGGTGGCAACACTGTATCCTTCTTAATTGGCTCCAGCAGTAGCGAGGGAAGGTTGCAAGATGCAGTATACTGCTAGTAACGACTTCCTTGATTGGCTCTGGCACGGATTTAGGCAAGGTTGAGATATGTCTATTATTCTTGTTAAGTGCATCCTCACTGATTCTAGCATCAGAGGCGAGCGGGTGCCCGGCTCCCTGAACCATCAATGAACCTTTCTGCAGGAACCTGGGGTAAACAATCTTTACTGTGGAGCGAATATAACGTTTACTCAGCATGAACATTTGTTCATTTGAGGAGAACAAGCGTTATTACGAACGGCCACTTAAGGAACTTGAGATGAAGAAATGCCAATGCCAGCGACTACTGGGGAGGAACCTGGGAAAGACAAAAGTTTCTAACAACGACAATACCAATTGAGAGGAGCGAGGGGGTGGGTGGACCAACGCTACTGCCAACACAATGTCAGGAAAGATTATAAATTCTATTTTCTTTAAGTTAGGTAAGAATGAATTGCATACACCTATAAACCTCTACCCAGCTACATGAAAGCAAATAAAAGAACGGCCGCAGTATATATATATAGCATCGAGTTGACCAAACGTAATCAGGAAACGTTCTAATGTAAAAAATTATCAGCTGAAATGAGAGAATAATCTGGCCAGCGACTACTTTAGAGGAACCTCCGATGAACAAACTTTTCCTTTATAAAGACCTCTTTGGTTGGTTTTAAATTTTTTTTTTTTTATATTTTATTTAAACCATTACAGATACACATACTTTTATCAATACATATATAACAATCGCACGGAGATATATTACAATACCATTATCAATACCTTGATCCCAGTCCGCCTCATGACACTATACAATATTTCCCTTACACATCCTGCACGCCATACTGCTAATTACATAGGTGATACCCATCTTTGACTTAATTAAGCCGGAATATCACAAAAACACAATATTATAGCCTACTTCCCAAATCCCCAAAACCCCTAACCAATCCCAAATCATCGTTACATTATCCTAAAATACCATATATGTCTGTGGTATTAATTACCACACAAACTAATATTAAAACAGAATACATCTTGTTCTGAAAATCTCCCCCCATACACCCCTCCAGTAATTCCCCTACATTACATAATACATAATATCCCTACATACACAACATCATTATTACTAAACACCATACAATTAAGTGTTTTTGGCAAACCATACATGCTTCATCAATGATTATAAAACCAGGCTCCATAAAGACCTGAAAACATAACCCTAACTATATATTTAACATTATGTATGAAAGTCAAAACAAAAAACTACAGATACTTCCAGCTTGGCCTGTAACCTTCTTACAACATATTTTAGATCATCCAAGCATATCGTCCATAGGTACAATACATAAACCCTATGTATTGTGCATCTCAGGTGACATACCCGATCGTCTTAGGCCTTATAAGCCCCATATCTGCTCGCCACACTCATTCTAAATGCACTAAGAAAATAAATTAAAAATATATTTTTGTTGTTTGAACTGATCAATCCTACCTCCTATTAAGCTCAGATCTATCCCCAGGCGACCACTCAGCCAGAAGGGAAAACCACACACTTCACCTTCCCACCTTACCATACTCAATCTAACACCCAACCCCCTGATCATATAACATAGGAAATCTTCACCTGAAACCCCCTCCCCCTAAGCCAAACCCTCCCACATCACCTTCAAAGATCTCCCCCCTTCCCTTAAACTCCCTATTGACATGTCCCTATATTCCTTCACAAAGGATATCTCCCAATCCCTACCATACATCTCCCTATTCCTACACTTGGTCCTATACATACCTGCTCCCAAAGCACTGACCCGACGGTACCCACGCAAATCCCTAACTGCCCACGAAATGAAAATTAAATCTAAAATCAAGTACGAAATCCCCCTGCGTATAACTGACTCCACACCACCCAAATCTAAACACAAGGCCCTTAAGGGAGACATTCTCCCTCCTCCTACTAATATCAATACCTTCCCCAACCAATCCCTCACTGAACACAAACCCTCGCAAAAGTACACTACATGATATGCTGTTTCCAAGCCACTACATGTGGCACATTTCCCTTCCCCAACCAACCCCATCACATGTAACTGTTCCCTGGATGCCAAAATGCCCTGATAAAAGTGATAACTCGTATCCCTTACCTTTGGGTGTACCCTTAATTTCCCAAACCACTTCCAAATGAAATTCCAATTATACAGAGGCCAAGCCTCATAACCCCTCACCTCCCCACCACCCATACCAATCCTATCTAACCTTCGTACCTTACACCTATGTGGATCTGTCATTATCAACATCGCCTCACAATGCAAAACATCCCCTCCAACCCACCACCTTCGTACCTCTCTCATAACTAAACCCACCCGCTTCCCTCGTTCCCCTCCACTTGTCAGGTATTCATTCCGTACAAACACACTTTTTAACCTATTCCGTAAAGGCACCAATCCTACCCCACCCCTACGGACCCCTAATTCTACTATCTCTCTACGCAGCTAATGTCTTCCCTGTCCCCACACAAATTCCAACACCCTTTTCAACAAACGCTTCACATCTACCTCTACTAATGGGTACACTACTGCCCTGAACCATAACTTAGGATATACCAAGGTATTAACAACCACTGCCCTCTGTAATAAAGTGACCTCCCCCACTCCCCAACCATTCATTCTAGCTAACGCCCTATCCACCACAATCTGCGAGTTTACCCTACGTGCCTCCACCGCATCTGCACAAAAAGTAATGCCACAAATAGTTATGTTATTCACGCAAGTCCAACCCTCTCTTACTCCCAACGTCCCCCCCCTCCCCTACCTACAACAATTTCAATTTTCCCCTATTCACCTTCATCCCTGTTGCTTCCCCAAAATATTCCACTAACTTATTCACTCCTTCCAACTGCCCCTCCTCTGTAACCAAAATCGTTGTATCATCTACATACCCCAGAATGCAATCTACCTCCCCCACCCTCTCTACTCTATCCCTTAACTGTTCCTCTACCAATCTATAGAAAGGATCCTGTAGCAAAGCAAACAGAATCTGAGAGAGTGGACAACCTTGCCGTAATCCCTATGCATACCAACCCCATTACTCAACCTCCCATTTATTTGAACTTTCATCAAAGCCCCATCATACAAAGTCCTAACCCAGTCCACCACTGCTGACCCAAACCCCTGCCTTAACATGATTTCCCTTAACATATCCCTATCTACCCTATCATATGCACTTTGCCAATCTATTCCCTTTTGCGACTCCTCTATAAATTGCCTAATCTGCCTATGCCCCATTCTAATACTCCTCCCCGGCACCCCCAGTTGACCCCTATGCAAACAACTCTTTAGCCCCGACTTTATCCTATTTGCCAATACCTTCGCGAAGATTTTATAATCTGTTGTCATTAAAGCTATACTGCGATAATCCTGTAGGCCCACCTTTGTCCCTGACTTCTCCACCAGCACTATAACCCCTGTTCGCATTGACTCCCCCATTTGTTCACCCCTTCTTAATTCATTCATGAGCCGAACTAAAACTTCCTTCAAAACCTGCCAATGCGAAACATAAAAATCTCCTGGTAACCCATCGATTCCCGGAGATTTCCCCAAATTTAAACATTTCACCGCCTCCCATACCTCCTCTTCCGTAATCCACGCCTCAAACATGTTTCTCTCCTCAGCCCCAATAAAACTATGAATTCCCCTCAATATCCCCTTTTTCACCTCCAAAGAACCCTCCTGAGCCGCGAATTTTTCTCTGAACCAAACTTCCACATACCCCACCATACCTTCCATCGTCCATAGTTTACTACCCACCTGATACCCTCCCCCCTCCTTATCCACCTCCAACGACTCTATCAGCATCCGTTTCCTCCTCGACTGAAAATTCCTCAGGACCACCCGCAACACCTTATTCCCCCACAATACCTCCTCCATTCCACTCTGCACCCGTAATGCTTGAAACCGTTCTAACTGTATTTCCTTCAACTTGTCTCGTAATTCCTGAACTTCACTTTCATGCCTACCATCCCAAGCCCCTCCTAAATACCCTTCTAACAACCCCTCCTAAATACTCTTCTAACAACCCCTCCAGGTACCTCTGATAACCAAACCTCATCCTCACGTCCTCCCTCCCTACCCTCCCATACACTTTTTTTATTTCTTCCTTACCTACCTCATTCCACCATTTCACCACACTTCCTTGCATCCTCCTCCCCTCCCCCCACAAAGACCCCCACCACCCATGGAAATACTCCTCCCCCCCTCTCTACCCAACAAAGCTACATTCAGCTTCCGAAACCCATTAAAAACACGAATTACCCCCTCCCATACCCCTTCAATCAATACACCTCGGTGGTCCGAAGACCCAAAATCCAAGTACTGCATCTTCTTAATTTCCACTACCCGAGACGTGTAGATCCTATCCAACCTCGCCGCATAATTATGCCGAAAATACGTGAACTCGGCCATTCCCCTCCCTCCACCTACCACATCTATCAGACCCGCCGCCCCAACACATTCCTAAGGGATTCTAAAACACTCCCCTCACCTCTCGGCTCCACGTCCCTAATCCTTATCATGCTATTCCAATCCCCCCTACTATAACCACATTTGCTAAACCCCTCAAACTATACGTCAAATCAGTATTTACAAAATCATTCTTAACCCTCCTATTTCGTTACCGCAGGCATGTATAACCCTACGAAACTATCCTGCAACCCTTCCCACACCCCATCTACCCTCACCACTCTAAAACCTACCACTTCCCATGAGGACAAGTTAAAAGGGCAACCCTCCCTGATTCCCACCAGAACCCCACCTTTTAGAGCCCCGGCATCACTAGCATACACCTTATAACCTTTGAGGACCATCTCCCTACCCCTTCGATAATTATGTTCCTGGATAAATATCACATCTACATCCCATCTCAACAATGACACTGCTACCCAATCTCTTTTGGCCTCATTCCTGAGGCCATTAACATTGAACGTTAAACACCTGAATAATATGCGGGTGGTTTTCCCTTCTGCTTCACTGATCTTATTTCACCCTTGACATATGGCCTCCCATCTCTTAATTTTCCCTCATCTTCATTATTTTTCCAAAGCCATCGTCCTTCCCTTTATGCCCTTTTCCGTGAGCCACCTCTGACCACATCTTCTTGCCAATCCTCTGCCCTGCTGTCAAAACCTCCTCATCTGAATCCTCCCCTACTCGCTTCCTAGCCCCCCCCTTTATCACCTAATACCTCCATCTCCTCCTCCTCCTCCCTATGCACCTCCACCTCCACCACCGAGATCTCTCTACTGTGTCCCATGCCTTGCACCTCAAGCACTGGTGGCTGACACTCCACCGCCTCACCTGCTATGGAGTCTCCTTCTTGCTCCCCGAGGGTCTCACCCTGTCGGTCCGATAGGAGTGAGGTATCACCTTCCAAAAATGCATTAAATCCTCCAAAAGGCCCGACTCCACCTGACACACCTTCTCCTCCGTACACACTGTAACCTCCTGTGCTCCTTCCATATCCACCTGCAGACGCTGCTTCCGGACCTCACTTGCCTCCTCCTCTCGATCAACCTCTTCACTCCAAGCACGTCGCACCACGCCCTCCTGCGCTCCTATAACCACATCGCCCTCATCACCAACATTCTGCATCCCCTCCTGCTCCTCCGCACAACGCTGCATACTCTGCTTCTTTCTGTCCCCTGATCTGCTGCTCACACAGTCCACAGCAACATGTCCCGGTCCACCACACAACCGACACGTCCGGACCTGACCCACGTATGTTACGTATACCTGCGACCGGAAATCTTGCATTAGGATATATGAGGGAATCGGTGAACGCAATGACATCTTTACAGAATATGTTCCTTCGAGTGTGCCGGTATATAACCCAGACGACCATCTGCCAATCGTAACTGCATGCACCACCCCATACTTCTGCAACTCTTGCCTGATGTCACATTCTCCCGCCTCAAAAGGAACATTTCTAAGCTTGATCCACTTAAATAATGCAGAGACATCCCAGACACATACCTCCAATCCTTGCCTCACCTGTAGTCGTTGGTCTTGAAACTTATTAACCACTCTCTGGTATGCCGATGAACATGCAAATTTGATGAATAGTCGTTTTGCCCCATTTAAGGCTATCCCGTAGACTTCAGAGTGCTCCACTCCCAATGTATCTCGTATTATAGCTGGTAGGACGATATCTGCATTTGCCAAATAGACTGCTCCCTGAAGAATCTCAACCCCAATCGTATTAACACGACGTCTGTACCCATCCGCCATGGTCAAACGACTGGGCAGGCACCACCGTGCACCAGGGGTCTCCACCAACCACCCGCACTCCACGAAAGCTGGGTGTGGAATGCCTTTGGTTTTAAATCTGATAATAAAAGATTTGAAACCTTTTGTTACAGAAACGAAACCCAGATCCCTGTAGTTCCTCTTTTTCCTAATCTATACTCATAAGACGTGAAGATGTGCTTGTGACACAGATGGAAACTGAGACTTCTTTTGTTTTCCTTTTTAATTTACGGAGCCCCAAACACAGCTATACTGAAGCACAACATAAAAACTAATTGAAACCATTTAATAAAACAAGATCAATGTTAGGGACATAAGGGCAACAATATCTAAATATCTTAAATTCAAGGAGCAAAATAAATTTGGCATTATATGGCGTACTGGTAACAGATGCGAGGACAAAAATAAGTTGCAGAACAAGCTTATACTGAGACAGTGTTTCTAAACAATAATACTACCATCAAAACAATTAAGAAAACTAAATATATGTTGGTCATTGTGCGACCGAAAACGGCATTTGCTGCCTAGTTAATTCCAGCTAAATAACACTTCCTAGACTCACTAAACACCCTAAAGAGAGGATGGACGGGGATTCGAACCGTGGTCCTGAATGGCAGTGTAACGCTCTACCACTGGGCTTGTGAAGGCTTACTCAGCCCTGTCAGAGCCTAAGTAAGTATTTAACAAGGCTGGCTCCTCCTTATGTAAATAAATGATGGAAAACATAACATGAGAAGATAAACACTTTTATTATAAGAATTCAGGCAATAATATAGAAAAATTGAACATGAAAATTAATCCTACTTGAAGAAAATTAAATATATAAATAATACGTGATTCAAAGCTAATTTATATACAGATGTTGGGTGTAGAATGGTGCTGTGCCGATGTTCTTGACACAGAGCTTTGAATGGTTCTTGTATCTCAGTTGTTGAAGTGGGGGGGGGAGCACAGCTGGACGTGACTAAACAGACGAAGGTTTCCACAACCAGATGATATGTTGAGACTTAAGTAACCAGTCAAGACACCAGGAACGCTTGTGTAGTGTTTTTTTTTATTTATTTTTTAGTAACATATTCGTAAATTACCCACCAGGATAACACAAAAGTCAGATAAAGTGACATATTTCCATTGCGGTTCATGTGAACCCATAACAAATATTAACAAGTTAAAAATGTCAAAACCACAATTTAGCTACAAAGAAAACTGCAAATGTAATGTTAACACAAAAAGGTAAAATAGAGTAAGACGTTATCTGGAGGCCAGCATGACTGACGACCACAACTTACCTACTACACTAGTGAATACTAGCATGACTGACGACCACAACTTACCTACTACACTAGTGAATACTAGCATGACTGACGACCACAACTTACCTACTTTTTTCATATTTAATTTAAAACCTTAAGTACAAAACCATGTGACTGCATGAACAAAAACCGTTTTGCATCATTCGACATGACATATAACATAACAGGTTGTCACTTACAAAAAGAAAAAAGTCAAATCTAACAAAAGTAGCACAATGCTTTACATTGCCACAACTTACGCCAAACATGCCTAAACAACAAAATAAATACAAAAAAAAAACTAAGCCTACCAAATTAAACAAAAATATACAATCATGACATATGCATCACAATATAAAAAACCCTGTCTGCTTATTGGCAAACACCCAACCAAAAATTTAGGAAAGGAAAGAACCTCCCACTGTCAAACACCACTGACAGTGAAAGTGTTCCATACAAAATCACTTTTATCTCACAAGTTACAAAAAACAGTCTCATAAAAGACGAAGGTATGGAAAACATAGTAAAATATTCACAAAAACGTGATATATCATTTAACCCAACCTTGCTAAACATTGAAATTAAACTAACCTAATCAAAATATATGATGTCAATATTGTATTATATTGTTATAACTCATTAACATTAGGTGATAATTACAGTATTCATAACACATAGTACGAAAAGCATTATTAAAATCAAACCTAATCCATTTAATATCCAAAACATGATCCTATCACCTACACAACCTTACATATACTATAAGCACTATAGTGCCCTACACTTAAAACCACAGCACAAATTTTTTTTAACCGAGACAGATATCTCGTTACAGACATAGAAAATCACAGCATGGAGTGACCAAAAGGCACTACCAAAATCACCACAATACCTACTCGAACAGAAAAAAATGAATATAAAACAACTAATGATAACGTTAATACATCCTATGCATGATACACGGACAAAAAGTTAATAACCAAAATTCCTCACAAACTCCAGCAAAAACCTTCATCACCTCACACTTAAGGAAAGATAATACATCAAAAAGTACACCCCTAACAAACACGTGGACATATCCATATGTACATGAAACACATACCAAAAATATCATACCATATATTCTACTTAATATTACAAAATATAACAGAAACTCCACCTGCAAAACATTAATTTGTCCGGACTACAGTACAATAACTGCCTCATACCCTTGGTAGGCACCTCACATTCCAATGTAATGGGCAAATATAACATCTTTTACTATAACACTTTCATCTGCCTCACAGACAAAACTAAAAATTTTATGAAACCTCTGCCCCACACCACTGAAAACGCAGCCACAAAGGAAAAGCACCTCTGCCCCCCCCAAAAAAAAAACACGGTAGCCAACCAAACCCCCCCCAGACTAAAAGGAACCTAAAAACTTACCCCCCTTTAAACCCTAAGCTCCACGACTAACCACGAACACTAAAAACTCCTAACCTGAAATCCTACGTGCCACGCCCTTCCTACCCTTCCCCACCCCTACCCACCCACTCTTCTACTCACTCCTACTCACTCCCTCAACCGTAATAGACCTCCCACCGTCATTTCCCTGTAAACTACAGGAAAACACGTAACCCACTTCCTACCATAAATCTCCCTATTTCTCAATTTTGTTCTAACAAACCCTGCAGCTAAAGCCTTAATTAAAACAGCCCTTTCCATATCCCTCATCATCCAAGTCTTATAAAGGTAATCCAACATGATATAGGTTATACCCCTTCGTACGCCTTCCGGGAGATCACTCAGCTCCAAACTTTGGGCTTTTAACACCAACACTTTCCTTCCTCCTACCCAACCCAAAACCCTATCCATCCATACTCTAACTAAACACAAACTTTCACAGAAATATACTGCATGAAACGCTGTCTCCCACGCCCCACACTTAAGACATTCCCCATCCTTCACTAACCCAATCGCATATATTAGACTCCTCGACGCCAGTATACCCTGCAAAAACCTGTAGCCCACTTCTCTAACCCTCGGTGCCACCCTAACTTTCCTCAACCATTCCCAAATGCTCTTCCACTCATACTTGGGATACATGGCTTCCCCTTGCACCACTACCTCCCCTCCTCCGATCGCATCCAACCTACGCAATTTAATACTCTCAGGTTCCCTAGCCACTAACAAAAACCGAAGGATACTCTCACATTCTATCAATTCTTTACTCCCCCCACCACTTTCGCACCTCTTTCATCACTCCTCCTATTTTCCTACTCCCTGGCCCTCCCATCAATAAAAATTCCTGCTTCAAAAACACACTCCTCAATCTTCTCCTCAAAGGCACCAACCCCAAGCCATCCCACTTTACACGAGTTTCTACCACTGCCTTACTGAGCCAATGCCTTCCCCTCGCCCACACGAATTGCATAACACCCTTTTCCAGCCTACAAATGTCCTCCAAAAGGGGGAAAACCCCTGCCCTAAACCAAAGTTTGCTATATATTAAAACATTAACTACTATCACTCTTTGTAAAAGAGTGATCTCTCTGGCATTCCAACCTCTTATCCTTGTCAAAGCACCGTTCACCACCTCCCCTGATTCACCTGCCTGACCCTCTCTATATCATTACTGAACACTATCCAACATACCTTCAATTCATTCACACACTTCCATCCATCCCGTACCCCTAACGGACCCCCTACCCACCTCCAACAATAACGATTTGCTTCTATTCACCCTCATACCCGTTAGTAAACCGAATCTACCAACCACCTCACTGATCCACCTCAAACCTCTTTCCGTATGTATTAAAAGAGTTGTATCATCTACATATCCAATAATATATGTACATTTGGTCTCTGTCTGTCCCTGTGACCCTTCCCCACCCTCAACCAACATAAAAAAAGGGTCCTGCAGAATAGCAAATAATATCTGTGATAGTGGACAACCTTGTCTAATACCCTTCCCCATATTCACAGCCCACCCCAATTTACCATTTACCTGAATTCTAAAAACAGCCTCCTCATACAATTGCCTCACCCATCCTACTACCTCCCCTATCATACGCTGTGGCCCAATCTAACCCCAGCACCCCACCTTCCTGACAACTTTCTATAAACCCCTTGATTCTCCTATGTCCCCTACGCATGCTCCTTCCCGGGATACCATATTGCCCTTCATGCAACCAAGATCCCACTCCCCTTTTTAACCTATTCGCCAGTATTTTTGCGTAAATCTTGTAATCCGTACTCATTAATACGATCACCCTAAAAACTTTAAAGCTTCTCGCGTCATCCTTCTTTGGCACTAACACCACCACTCCAGTACGAACTAAATCCTCCATAACCCCCCTTCATATTATTAAAGACCTTAACCAGCACCTCTCTCAACACGTCCCAAAACCTAACATACAATTCCCCAGGAAGACCATCCAACCCCGGCATTTTCCCCATCCTTAAACTTTTTACTGCATTCCACACTTCCTCCTCAGTTATGTCACCTTCTAGCTCCTTCTTCTCCTCGCTGCTCACTCTCTCATCAATACTACCCAGAAACCCCCTTTCATCCTGTGACACCTCCGCCTCCTCCTCAAATTTTTTTGCAAACCATACTTCCCCATACCTGCCTATTGATTCAGTTGTGTTTAAACAAGTCCCTCCTCAAAACCCCCATCTTATCATCCACTACAATCGCACCCTACGTCATCCTCCCGCCTTCTCCTAAAGTTTCTCAAAACCACCTCCGACACCCTGTCTCCCCATAGGACCTCATCCATACCACTCCTCAACCGTAAAGCATGGAACCTATCATTTTGTATGTCCCTCAACTCCCTACGCACCCTTTCCCTTTCCACTTCATGAATTCCCCCCCTATTCTGCCACTGCCCTTTAATAAACCCTCCAAATACCTCTGGTACCTGTACCTGTACCTGGCATCCTCTCTACTAACATTCACGAAAAATCCTTTATTGCAGGCTTACCCCTATCGTTCCACCACTTTGCCACCTCCCACTCCCTACCCTCCTTCCACAACCCTCCCCACCCCCTCAAAATCCACCTCACCACCTAACCTACCCAAAATATTAACATTCAACTTCCAGTAACTTGCATACACCCTCACCGCACCCTCCATCCTAATTGTGCAATCACTCCCTTGTGATCCGAAAACCAGCATCCACACACTCCATCTCAACTCCTTTGATACATAAATCCTATCCAACCTTGCTTCATGTGCACTCTCTTATATGTATATTCTACAAATTCGCTACCACTACCTACCACATCCACTACTCCTACCGCGCACAACACCTCCCTTAATATCTTCAAAATTGTCGCTGTACCTCTAGGCTCTACGTCCCTCACCCTTATAATACTGTTCCAGTCGCCCCCCAGAATGGCTACTTGAGGTAAACCCCGGAAGGCATAAATCAATTCAGACCTAACAAAATCAGACTTTCTCTTAAGCAGGCATCAGCTGGCATGTAAACCCCAACAAAACTAACTTGGACAGTTCCCCACCTCCCATCCACCCGTACCACCCTTCCCCCTCCCCCACCTCCCAAGAATCTAACTCGAAGGGACTACCCTCCCTAATACCCACTCCCGCCCCCTCTTTCAAACTGGCAGTCCGACACACAAATAAAGTATATCCTTTATATACCAAGTCCTCTCCACCCCTAAAATTGTGTTCTTGAAAAAAACCCACATCTATCCTATTTCTACTAAGCATCACCTCAACCCATTTTCTCTTGACCTCCTGTCGGAGGCCATTCATGTTCATTGTAAGACACCTGAAACTAAAGGCATCGGTTTCCATTTCCTCTGCGGCTGCGTTCCTCATTCTTTCCATTCCTCACTGCTGAAATGCCACTCCTCTTCCTAACTCCAATTGCAGGTTGCACACTGCACATTGCGTCCTTAACCCCCACCTTACCCTCACTACTTTAGTCCACGCCATTTTCCCCGGGCGTTGCCCGGCGTAAGGCAGTCATTTTCCACTTCTTCCCTGTTCTTTTCCTGGAATCACCTTTGTCCATGTCCATGTCAGCTTCCTCATCAGGCCGATGTACCTCCACTTCAACCTGCACCTCCATGCATCCTCACATTCCCTCCTAGAGCCGTCCACTGACCCTGACTGTCCATCCTTCTGTTTGTCTACAATGTCACTGTTTACAAAATCCAACACCTCACCTCCTATTAGATCACCCAGATCCTTCAAAATCTCCTCCTCCATACTGTCTTCCTTACCATTCTCACTCTCCTTAGTATTGCTGTCCTCAGGAATCCCTTCCGTTGATTTCTTTCTCATCCTCGTCAACCTCTGCACTCCAACGGAGGGCCTTTCCTGCTTCCTTCACCCTATGTTCCTCATCATCCTTGCCATCCTTTCTCTCTGCCCATCATCTTGCATGTCTCTCGTTCTCACCACCTTGTCGCCCAACATCTGCCGTCTCACAATCAGCCGCAAATGTCCTGGTTGGCCACAGAGTCTGCATGTTTTAACTTGACCCTGGTAATGCACATATACCTGCATACGAAAACATTCCATCATTACATACGAAGGTATTGGCCTCCTTAAGCTCATTTAAGGGAATACGACCCCAATAGCCAGCATGGGCCCTCCACGTCTACCCAAGTTTACTGTTGTATAACACCATAATCCTTGAAAGCATCCGAATATCCTCTGGACACATTTCAAATGGCACATTATAAACCTTAACCCACCTAGGTAGCAGACACATCCCTCAGGCAAACCTCCACACCCATGTTGACAACCATCTTCCTGTCTTGGTACTCGTCCACCACTCTCTGATACGCCTCAGTACTGGCGAATTTGCGAATATCCTCCTGCTCCCGTTCAACGATACGACATAAAGATCTTCATAAGACACGCCATATGTGTGCCATATGTGTCCCGTAGAATGGCCGTTAATAGACGTCTTCATTTGTCGGTAGAACTGCTCCCTGCACCAAACAACACAGTGTTCACTCGTCGCCGGTACGTTGCAGCCATCTTGGCTGAAAACGAAGTTTCCCAAAGCTACCGCTAGGAGGAGCCCTCACCACCAGAGCTGGATGCGGAATGAAGCGTGTAGTCATCACTTGGAAGTGATGACTACATCAGTGGAAGGGGAGGGGTGTCGGACCAGTGTACGTAGATAGGTCCTAGCGACGTCTGCGACCCTAGTAAAGTAAGTAAAGTAAAGTAAATTTTATTTCATTGCAATTATACATAGATATTGGTAGTTACAATCATAAACTGAAGTGCAAGGAGAGCCACTGACATGCCATGGCATTAGGGGCAGCTTAATCTAATGACTTATAGACTATTTACATAATATTAGAGAAATTGATTGAGTTTATTCTAGTTATATATTTGATTTCAAATTACAATATGATGATATTATACTGTTAAAAATTACAATATGATGATATTATATGTTAAAAATTACAATATGATGATATTAAATTGTAACAAAGTGTTTAGAGGATAGTAATATAAAAATTGAGATTATCTTAAGGAAAATAACATTGAGCATTATGAAAGTAATTTATAGTATGAGTATTTAGTTTTGGGTGAGTAGGGGTAACATAATAGTAACATACATATAGGTAGTAGGTTGGTAGACAGCAACCATCCAGGAGGTACTACCGTCCTGCCAGGTGACCGTGAAACAGAAACCTGAAACTGTTTAATGATGGTAGGATTGCTGGTGTCTTTTCTGTCTCATAAACACGCTGGATAACAGGTATATCTAGCTACTTCTACTTACACTTTGGTCACACTACATAGGCATGCACATATATATATACATACACACATCTGGTTTTTTCTTCTTTTTCTTAATAGCTCTTGTTCTTTTTATTTTCTATTGTCCATGGGGAAGTGGAAAGAATCTTTCCTCCGTAAGCCATGCGTGTCGTAGAGGCGACTAAAATGCCGGGAGCAATGGGCTAGTAACCCTTCTCCTGTAACGTTTACTAAAAAAGAGAAGAAGAAAAACTTTATAAAACTGGATTGTTTGAATGTGTGGATGTAGTGTGGATGATAAGAAAGAGATGATTGCTGATGTTATGAATGAAAAGAAGTTGGATGTCCTGGCCCTAAGCGAAACAAAGCTGAAGGGGGTAGGCGAGTTTCAGTGGGGAGAAATAAATGGGATTAAGTCAGGAGTATCTGAGAGAGTTAGAGCTAAGGAAGGGTAGCAATAATGTTGAAGGATCAGTTATGGAAGGAGAAGAGGGAATATAAATGTGTAAATTCAAGGATTATGTGGATTAAAATAAGGGTCGGATGTGAAAAGTGGGTCATAATAAGCTTGTATGAACCTGGAGAAGAGAGGAGTGTAGAGGAGAGAGAGAGATTTTGGGAGATGTTAAGCGAATGTATAGGAACTTTTGAACCAAGTGAGAGAGTAATTGTGGTAGGGGACCTAAATGCTAAAGTAGGAGAAACATGTAGAGAGGGTGTGGTAGGTAAGTTTGGGGTGCCAGGTGAAAATGATAATGGGAGCCCTTTGATTGAATTTTTATAGAAAGGGTTTAGTTATAGGTAAAAATATTTTAAAAAAAAGAGGATAAATAAGTATACAAGATATGATGTAGGGCTTGCGAGTTTTTGACTATGTTTGGTAGATAAAAGACTGTTGAGAGACTTCAGGATGGACATGTTTATAGGGGGGCCACAGATTTTAAATCACTTTTTAGTTATAGCTCGGGGGAGTAAAAGGAGATGGGATACAAGGAAAATAGAAGCAGTAAGTAAGAGAGAGGTAAAGGTTTATAAACTAAAAGAGGAGGCAGTTGGGGTATGATATAAACAACTATTGGAGGATAGAGGGCTAGTGAAGTGTAGGCAATGGGGTCAAGATGTAGGGGTAGATTTAAAATGTAGTGTTGGGATTTCGCGGGTTTGTGGTTACAGGCGAGGGGTGGGAGGGAAAAAGAGCGATTGGTGGAATGATGATAAAAAGAGGTGTGGGAAAAGTTAGCATATGAGGGGTTTTTTAAAAAGTAGAAGTGATGGGGGGGAAGGGGTTTTTGGAGAGAAAAAGAGGGGTTTAAAGAGAGTGGTGAAGCAATAAAAAAAGACAGCAAATGAGGGGGGTGAGATGTTATCAACAAATTTTTTGAAAATAAAAAAAATTTTGGAGGATTAATAAGTTGGGGCCTAGGAAAAATGGATTTGACATTTAAAAAAAGGAGGGAAGTTTTAAATGGAAGTTAGAGGTTCGGGAAGAGGGGGGGAATATTTTATGATTTTAAATGTTGATGAAGACGGGAAGCGGATTTCGTGTTTGGGGAAAGGGGAATAACATCATGTAGGAGTGTGGAAGACCAGGGTGTGGGGGAAGTTGGAGGCAGTGGGTAGAATAAAAGGGGGGAAGGCAGCTGGGATTGATGGGAAAAGAAAAATGTTGCGGTAATTTTTTGGAGGGTTAGTGCATTTTTAATAAATGTAGGGAAAGGGGGGTAAGGACCGGGGGATTCAGGGGCATGTTTTTCCCCTTTTATAAAGGAAAGGGGAAAAAAGAGAGTGAAAAAAAAATTTGGGGGAAAAAGTCTGTTGGTGTACCGGAAAAGTATGGGGAGTTATTATTAAAAAAATTAAAAGGGAAACAAAAGAGGAAGCAGATGAACAAGGTGGCTTTGGAAAAGGAGGGGGGGGTTTAGACCAAGTGTTTCAGTAAACATATGGTGAACAGTTTTGGAAAGGGTAAAAGGGTTTTTTTTGGCTTTATATTTAAAAGGGTAATAGGGGGGGGGGAGGGGAATTGGCAGTGTTGCGGTGTTGGGGAAAGGAGGTAGGTTACTAAAGGTGAAATTTTTTTTTGGGATAGTGGGCTGGGGAGGTGTGGGGAAAGGGGGCTTTTCCCAGAAAAAATTTTGACAAGGATGGATGTCCCGTGGTTGTTCAATATATTTATAGATGGGGTTGTAAAAAAGGAATGCGAGGGTCTTGGCAAGAGGGGGGGTTAAAAAAAAAAATTAAATACAAAGGGGGGTTGTCACAGTTGTTTTTTTTGACACTGGCTTTTTGGGGGAAATTTTGAAAGAAGTTGCAGAGGTTGGGGATGAATTTGGTGGGTTTAAAAAAAAAATTTAAAGTGAATAAGGAAAGGGGGGTGGGATAAAAAAAAGATTGGGGGACAAAGATTGGGTATCAGATTGGGGGAGAAAAAAGGGGAGGTGAAATTTTCAGATTTTGGGGTGTAAAGCCAGATGGGTCTATGAAGGATGAGGTGAATCAAAATTGATGAGGGAAAAAGGGGGAGTGGGGATTGGGGTCTGGGAAAAAGAACTTTCCTGGAAGTAAAAAGGGGGAAAGTTAGAGAAGATCCAACACTCTTTATGGGTGGGAAGCATGGGTGATGAATTTGAAGAGGAGAAGGCTGGGGGGAGTGGAGATGTCATGTCTGGGTCAATGTGGGTGGAATATAAAAGAATTGGGTTTGGAAATTAGGAGGAGGGCGGGGTTCCAAAAATATTATCCAAGAGCTGAGGAGGGGGTTTTTGGGTGGTTCGGACATGTAGAAGAATGGAACGAGATAGAAAACTTGGGGGGTATAAATCTTTAGGGGGAAGGGGGGGAGGGGCGCCAAGGGGTTGGGGGGAGGGGGAGGGGGAATTTGTGTGGGGCTTGGCTTCCCCAAACATTTTGAGCGTATTTGATAGGGGGAATGGAACAAATGGTTTTTTAAAATTACGTGCTGTTGGGGGTGAGCAAAGTAACATTTATGAAGGGTTCTCGGGTTTTTGGGGGCCCCCTTTTGTATTGTTTTTCATATTGGCCTTTTCAATGGTTTTAAAGGGATGGGGGGTTTTAGAATTGTTAAGTCTTTTTGGGATCTGTTTTTTTTTTTGGGAAGGTTATAGAGGGGGGATTTTTTTGGGAAAAAGTTGATGATTCATTAGTATCTGAATATGTTTCTAACTCTTTTTTCCAGAAAAGTTAATCGGGGGTTTTATAAAGAAACAGCCAACTCGTTGTGTAGTCTGGGAACTTTTAAATCTTGGGGCAATTTCCCAAAGGGTTTGGGTTTTAATGAGAAAGGTCGGGTAGTGGTCTGTGGTGTTGTCTGTAGTGGGGGTCTATCTCCATGAACACCCTGCTTTCCCAATGACCCTAGCCGGCAATCAAAGCTAAAAAAAAAAAACAACATAGTTATACACCACCAATAAACCACCACACGATGGACGTACAGCCTTTAAAAGAAAGGGGAGGATTAAAAAAAATGATCTTACTGAAAAGTCAACTCAAGGCAGGAATAACTTAAGCCCAAAAAAACACAAAATAAGAGTGAAGCTTTAAGCAAACAATCCCAAAATAAAAAGGGAGCAGGACAAATACAGATGTCTGTTTCCCCCATTTGGTTGGAAAAGGGTACACGTCACCTCCCACCGGGTTTTAAAAAAGGGGGAGGGGGGAGGGGGGAGCTAGTAAAACTTACCC
>WNWK01025278.1:0-28728 GCA_009830355.1 Cherax destructor | reverse complement strand
CGGCGCTTGTCATATCCAGGAAGCGCCGGCTGTTGCATCGAGCCCAGGAGGGCCTCGATCTCCTGTCTTCCACTTGCCGTCGCCTGGGGCTCAAGATATCTGTAGCAAAATCCAAAGCCATGATCATTCGCACTAGGGAACCCAATGAGAGGCTGCGGATCCTGGGCATCAACCTGGTATGGGTTCACAGCTATAGGTACCTTGGCATCTACATTGACAACCACCTCACCTTCCAGAAACATGTACGCAACATCAAAGAGAGAGCTCTGCAGAGGGTCCGGGCAATGAGTGTCATGGCCAACCCTAAGGTCGGGGCCAGCCTCGAGGTCATGAGGTTGTTCTACATACAGGCCGTACGCTCGCTCATCGACTATGGGGCGCTTGCTCTGGTTCACGCCAGGCCCACGAACATCAAGTGTCTCTCTGTGGTCCAAAACACAGCTGTACGGGCCATGCTGGGGGCGCCTAGGTGGACCAATGCGGTGGCTCTGAACTTCGAGGCGCAGCTGCAGCCCCTTGAGGACAGGATCCAACTTGTAGCTGCCAAGAGGATAGCAAAGTACCTCCGCCTCCCGGGAGCTGACAAACTGATGAGGGATATACGGGTCCACCAGGGATATGTCATACCAATGCACAGCGGCCGCCGGTGGTTGTGGTCAGTTGCAGATGCCACAAGGAAGCTTCTGCCCATGACATTGCTCCAGGATGGAGGCTGCGACAGACTTGCAGCGAACTACACGGTGCCGCCCCCTTGGGCGCCAGAGCTGTTGGCAGTGCACTGGACAGCCCTACTAGGCAGCAAGAGGCATTGTCCCCAGCACATTCTGCAACAACTTGCTTCAGCTAGCATTACGGGTGTGGAAAGCCCTGGGTGTGTGCCATATTACACTGATGGCTCCAGAGACCCAGAGGCGGGCCGCACAGCTGCTGGGATGTTCCACAGCAATCTGACAGCAGGATGGCGCCTCCCGGACCATTGCACCATATTCCAGGCTGAGCTATATGCCGTTCAACAAGCTCTGCAGCATGCACTTGCAAACCATCAGCATCCTCCCATCATCCATGTTGATTCCAAGTCAGCAATCCAGGCAATACTGCACAAAGAGCCAAGGAACAACATACACTTACTCACGTCCATTCGGGGCGACCTGCAGACGCTCATGGCCCAGGGTCGCAGGGCCACCATCAACTGGATCCCGAGCCATGTGGGGTATCCCCGGCAATGATGCAGCAGATGAGGCTGCTAAGACCGCAACGCTCGAGGCACAGCCACGTATTGCACTCTCCATCAGCCTCAGCCAGATTATGCTATGGGCTACCAGTGCGGCCAGGCGCCCACTTCCTGACCCTGGGGATTCCCGGAGCCGCCGCTGGTATGACAGGGCGACTCAAAGGGCGCCCCCTCCAACCATTCGGAAGCAGGCCAGGGAGCTGCGGGTGGCTGTCTACTGACTGCGCTTAGGGTATCCCACCGCTGCTCGGATCATTGAACGGGCAAGAGAGAAGCTCTGTGCCCACTGTGCCCGGATGGTTTCGACACCCCTGGTGCACTACCTGTTGGACTGCCCAGCTACATTGTCCCTTCGCCGCAGACACTTCCCGATGACCCCGGTGGGGCGGGCTCGGGAAGATGAGGCGGCACATCTGGTGTACTTGGCCGTCAAAGATTTGGAGACCTTACTCCCAGTCATTGCATTCCCAGTCATTTGTACCAAGAGAAACTTTGAAAACCTACCTAACCTTATTACAACAAGCGCAATTTAATTTACCCTAACCCAACTAAATATATTTTAGATACGTTAACATTAATTTAATAATAAACAAACACAATGAAATATATTTTTTTCGTTATTTTCAGAATGATTTTGGCGAAATTATTGCATACACAAATTTTCACTAATGTTAACGTATCTAAAATATATTTAGTTGGGTTAGGCTAAATTAAATTCCGCTTGTTGTAATAAGGTTAGGTAGGTTTCAAAGTTTCTCTTGAGTACAAAATTATAAATTCTTACATTAACATAAATTAAAAAAATATATCTTTAAACGTATAGAGAAAATTTTAGAAAGGACTTAATTTTAGATGAGTTCTTGCTAATTGACCAGTTTTACCTAATCGGACGACACTATATATATATATATATATATATATATATATATATATATATATATATATATATATATATATATATATATATATATATATATATATATATATATATATATATATATATATATATATTTATATATATAAAAGAACATAAGAAAGGAGGAACACTGCAGCAGGCCTGTTGGCCCATTCTAGGCAGGTCCTTCACATTCCAACCCACTAACAGAATATTTGTTCAACCCAATTTTCAATGCTACCCAAGAAATTAGTTTTGATAATTCTATTTACTCATGTGCAATTCCCACTCAAATCCAACCTCTCTCACTCATGAATTTATCCAACCTAAATTTGAAACTACCCAAGGTCCTTGCTTCAATAACCCTACTAGGCAGACTGTTCCACTCATCAACTACCCTATTTCCAAACCAATATTTTCCTATAAAATTTCTAAATCTAAACTTATCTAATTTGAATCCATTATTTCGGGTTCTCTCTTGGTGAGAGATCCTCAAGACGATATTAATATCCCCTTTGTTAATACCCATTTTCCACTTGTATACTTCGATCATGTCTTCCCTCATTCATCGTCTTACAAGTGAATGTAATTTTAGGGTCTTTAATCTTTCTTCATACGGAAGATTTCTAATGTTATGTGTTAATTTAGTCATTCTACGCTGAATGTTTTCTAACGAATTAATATCCATTGTGTAATATGGAGACCAGAACTGAGCTGCGTAATCTAGGTGAGGCCTTACTAACGATGTATAAAGCTGTAATATAACCTCTGGACTTCTGTTACTTACACTTCTTGATATAAATCCCAGTAATCTGTTTGCTTTATTACGTACGCTTAGGAATTGCTGTCTTGGTTTAAGGTTGCTACTTACCATAACCCCCAAGTCCTTTTTGCAATCTGTATGGCTAAGTTCTACGTTATTTAACTTAAAAGTGCTTGGGTTATGGACACTCCCGAGCTTGAGAACCTTGCATTTATCTACATTGAACTGCATCTGCCACTTTTCTGACCAGGAATTGAGTTTGTCTAAATCCTCCTGAAGTTCCCCAACATCTACGTTTGAATAAATTATCTTACCTATATTTGTGTCATCGGCGAATCTGCTCATATCACTAGTAATTCCCTCATCAAGGTCATTGATATATATTATAAACAACAACGGGCCTAAGACTGATCTCTGTGGAACACCACTTGTTACAGATCCCCACTCGGATTTAACCCCATTTATGCACATTCTCTGCTTCCTATTGGTGAGCCATGACTCGATCCATGACAGCACTTTTTCCCCAATGCCATGAGCTGCCACTTTCTTTAACAGTCTCTGGTGCGGTACTCTATCAAAAGCCTTACTAAAATCTAAATAAACAATATCGAATTCTTTATCGTGATCAACAGCCTCAAAAGCTTTATTAAAGAAGGTTAATAAATTAGATAGGCAGGAACGGCCTTTCGTGAATCCATGCTGAGTATCATTAGAGAAATTATGGTTATCTAGATGGCTTCTAATAATATTAGCTATAATTGACTCTAGTAATTTGCCTACAATTGAGGTCAGGCTTATTAGGTGGTAAATTGACGGTAGTGACTTGTCCCCTGCTTTAAAAATAAGAATTACATTAGCCATCTTCCACATATCAGACCAACGAATGGATGTTTGTCGGATCTGAAGGGACGAAACTGAAGTTGAAGAAGGTCTAGGAAACTGCTGTGAAAACCAGGAACTCTTTTTCCCTGTTATCAGACGAATGTGAAGACATCCCAGCGAAGACCATCTCTACAAAGACCGTCGAGAACGTCATGCACACCGCCAGTGGAGGTAAGAACATTGTTTTAGTTGGGGACAGTCAGATTAGGTTTATGGATAGGGAATTTTGTCTTAAGGATAGAAATAGGAGGCAGAGGGTGTGTTATCCTGGGGCTGGGATGAAGGATATTGCTAGCCGTCTGGACGACATCATGAGAGGTAATGGGAGCAATCCTATTATCTGTCTCAGTGCTGGAGGCAACGATGTTGGCAGGCATAGGAGTGAGGAGCTGATTAGCAGCTATAGGTCAGCAATAGACAGAATTAGGAAGATGGGTGGGAACCCTGTCAAATGTGGTATTTTGCCAAGGAGAGGAGTTGGAAATGAATGGTTGTCAAGGGCAATTGTTGTCAATTGCTGGCTGGACAAATACTGTAAGGAAAATGCTATAACATTCATTGACAACTGGGACCTCTTCTATGGTAGAAATGACATGTATGCCAGGGATGGGGTTCACTTATCCAGGTTTGGGGTGGGGGCACTGGCAACTGCAGTGGAGGGAGCTGTTAGGGCTTTAAACTAGAAAAAGTTAGTGGTATGGGTTATGGGGGGAAAACAGTGAAGTCCCAGTGTAGTAATGTTATGAATTTTAGGGGAACTAGTAATAGGCAGAATAAGGTGGATATTGGAAAGTCAGTGGCACTAGGTGACAAGGACAGCAATAGGTATAGTGGAAAAACAGAAATGAACATGAAGATTAAAGAGAAGGGAGGTTTTCTGAACATTTTTTATACTAATAGTCGTAGTGCGTGAAATAAGATGGACGAATTGAGATTAGTTGCAAGTGCAGGTAATATTGATGTTTTTGCATTAACTGAGACGTGGTTTAATATGAAAAATTGGGACATGCCTTCTGAATGTCACATTCAGGGTTTTAAATTGTTCCAAGTAGACAGAAGTATCGAGAAGGGGAGGTGGGGTGGTACTCTATGTCCGTGATCATTTAAATTGTTGCATAAAACCGGGCATAAAGTCTGAAATAATACATACAGAGTCTGTCTGGATAGAATTTTCAGAGGGGTGTGAAAAATTTATTTTAGGCGTGATATACCGTCCTCCAAACTTAAATAGGGAACAAGGGAAACTACTTTGGGAGGAAATTGTTAAGGCCACAAGGCATGATAACGTAGTAATTCTTGGGGACTTTAACTTTAGTCAGATTGATTGGAATTTCTTGACAGGTAATTTAGAATCAAACGACTTTTTAGAAGTAGTTCAGGATTGTTTTTTGAAGCAGTTTGTGACAGAACCTACAAGGGGACATAACCTACTTGACTTGGTTCTGGCAAACAAGGAATCCCTTGTTAATAATTTAGAAATTACAGATGAACTCGGCACAAGTGACCACAAGTCAATTACCTTTTGCATTGAATGGATGTATGATATTGGGATAATTCAGTAACAGTCCCAGACTTTCGCTTAGCAGATTATAATGGGCTTAGAACACTTATCAACTGTGGACTGGGGTATCGAAGAGAGCTATCAATATGACAGCTTTCTTAACACTATACATGCAGCCCAAAGAACATTTATCCCGTATAAAGAAATTAGATCAAGTAGAAATGACCCAAAATGGATGAATAATAGACTCAAATATCTTTTAGGGCAGAAGAAAGGAATTTATAGGTGCATAAATAGAGGTGAGGGTCATCTTATAAATCAGTATACTGACATTAAGAGGGACGTTAAAAAGGGTATAAGAAAAGCTAAATGGGACTATGAAATTAAAGTTGCTAGGGATTCAAAAACTAACCCAAAAAGTTTTTTCCAGGTTTATAGAACAAAAGTTAGGGATAAGATAGGTCCCCTTAAAAATAACTCTGGGCATCTTACTGACAAGGAGAATGAAATGTGCTCTATTTTTAATAATTATTTTCTATCTTCTAAAAAGTCGTTAGATTCTAAATTACCTGTCAAGAAATTCCAATCAATCTGACTAAAGTTAAAGTCCCCTAGAATTACTACATTATCGTGCCTTGTGGCCTTAACAATTTCCTCCCAGAGTAGTCTCCCTTGTTCCCTAAGTTTGGAGGACGATATACCACGCATAAAATATATTTTTCACACCCCTCTGAAAATTCTATCCAGACAGACTCTGTATGTATTATTTCAGACTTTATGCCCGTTTTTATGCAACAATTTAAATGATCACGGACATAGGTTGCCACCCCACCCGCCCTTCCCGATACTTCTGTCTACTTGGAACAATTTAAAACCCTGGATGTTACATTCAGCAGGCAAGTCCCGATTTTTCATATTAAACTACGTCTTGGTTATTGCAAAAACATCAATATTACCTGCACTAGCAAGTAATCTCAACTCGTCCATCTTATTCCTAGCACTACGACAATTGGTGTAATATACATTTAAAGACCCTCCTTTCTCTTTACCATTCCTGCTCATTTGTGTTTTTCCACTATACTTATTACTGTCCTTGTCATCTAGTGCCACTGGCTTTCCAGTATCCACCTTATTCTACCTATTACTAGCTCCCCTAGAACTTATAATATTACTACACTGGGACTTCACTGTTTTTTCCCCAAAATCCATACCACTAACTATTTCTAGTTTAAAGACCTAACAGCTCCCTCCACTGCAGTTGCCAGTGCCCCCACCCCAAACGTGGATAAGTGAACCCCATCCCTGGCATACATGTCATTTCTGCCATAGAAGAGGTCCCAGTTGTCAATCATTTGCAGATGACACTAAAATAAGTATGAAAGTCACTACGGTAGAGGACACTGAAAAATTACAGGAGGACATAAGCAGGGTCTTCCAATGGGCAGTGGTGATAAGTTTCAGCTGCTTAGGTATGGAAAAAATGAAGAACTCAAAAGGAACACTATATACAAAACGCAAGAGGGTCACCACATAGAACGAAAGGAACACGTAAAGGACTTGGGAATAATTATGTCTGCTGATCTGTCGTTTAAAGACCATAACAAGACAAAGATCACAACAGCCAGGAAGATGACGGGGTGGGTATTGAGAACTTTCAAAACAAGGGAAATAATGCCGATGGTGACACTATTCAAATCGCTAGTGCTCCTCCACTTAGAATACTGCTCAGTGCTGACGGCCCCGTTCAGGGCAGGAGAAATAGCAGAGCTGGAACAAATCCAGAGATCGTTTACGGCTCACATTGAGCCATTGAAACATCTAAATTATTGGGAACGCCTTCAAGTCTTGAACATGTACTCATTGGAGCGGAGGAGAGAGAGATACATGATAATATATACCTGGAAAGTACTTGAGGGCCTGGTCCCAAATCTGCACACTGCCATAACAACATACTAGAGTGAGAGATATGGGAGAAAGTGTAAAATAAACCCAGTGAGGAACAGGGGTGCGGTGGGGACAATACGGGAGCACTGTATTAACATCCGGGGTCCCAGACTATTCAACATCTTACCAGAAGATATCCGAAACACGGCTGGAACCAGTGTAGAAGCCTTCAAGAGGAAACTGGACAAATATCTTCACCAGGTGCCAGATCAACCAGGCTGTGATGGATATGTGGGGCAGCGGGCCTCCAGCAGCAACAGCCTGGTTGACCAGGCAAGCACCAGACGAGCCTGGCCCATGGCCGGGCTCAGAGAGTAGATACTCTCGAAACTCTTCAAAGGTATATCAAAGGAATGTTACTGCATTTTCCTTACAGTATTTGTCCAGCCAGCAATTGACACCAATTGTCCTGGACAGCCATTCATTTCCAACTCCTCTCCTTGGCAAAATACCACATATGACAGGGTTCCCACCCTTCTTCCTAATTACGTCTATTGCTGACCTAAACCTGCTAGTCAGGTCCTCATTCCTATGTCTGCCAATATCGTTGCCTCCGGCACTGAGATTGCTCCCATTACCTCTCATGATGTCGTCCAGAATGCTAACAATATCCTCCATCCCAGGCCCAGGAAAGCAAACCCTCTGTCTCATAATCCTATCCTTCAAACAGAAGGCCCTATCCATGTACCTAACCTGGCTGTCCCCAACAACAACAATGTTTTTACCTTCCTTGGTGTCGTTCGTCGTGATGCTCCCAGAGGTTGACTCACATTCATTGGGTAGCACTGAGAATCGGTTCGACGTTTCCACAACAGTTTCCTGGATTTTCGTTGATTTTACCTCTCCATCCGTCCTCTTGATCCTTAACTTTGTCCCATGCATTCCGGCCACTGTCCATTTTCCTTTCTTGACTTGAGGATTCTCAACAGGAGGATTACTACGAATCCTCTTGTTTTCCTCAGTCAGTCGCTGTATCTCAAGCTTAGCTACCCTCAGTTCTTCCTTCAGCTGCTGGTAGAGTAGCTCAAGAGAGGACATCTTGTTCTGATTCACAGAGAGCACACAAAACACGTCTCCACAGAGCTAAGCACTCTCTTTAAAGCTTCAGTGGGCTTTATCGTGTCACAAACAGATCATATACTATATGCAAGACAACCACTATGAAAAATAGAGGAAATCCAAGCTCTTTCGTGACTACTCACATTATCAAGGAACTATAAAACAAAACATAACAAGTCACAGTCACATCATACTAACAAAGACCACACCTCACAGTAACGTATCATCACCAGACTCTGTGAAGAGGACCTGAAATTCTTCCCAAGAATTAAAATTTGTCATTAAATTCTTCCCAAATTTTATTAATTATAAATGAATCCAATTTATATAAACCAAAAGAAATATTCATATTATTTTCAAAACTGCTTTTAATGAAACATGATTCTATTATATTCCTCTCAACCATGGACTTGCTTGATACAACCTTCTCAGCATTTTGAAAATCAATTGGATGGTTAAAATCTCTCACATGAATAAACAGAGCATTAGAATCTTGTCCATATATATGTCGTGCCGATTAGGTAAAACTTGCGATTTGGCTTAAATAGCAACGCTCTTCTTGCCATATAAGACAAGCGAAAATTTGCGTATGCAATAATTTCGCAAAAATCATTCTGAACCGAACGAAAAAAAAAATATTTCATTGTGTTTGCTTATTATTAAATTATTGTAAACGTATCAAAAATATATTTAGTTGGATTAGGCTAAATTAAATTGTGTTTGTTATAATAAGGTTAGATAAGTTTTCTAAGATTCTTTTGGTGCAAAATTATAAATTTTTACATTAACATAAACGAAAAAAAATATATCTTTGAACGTATAAGAGAAAATTTTAGAAAGGACTTAATTTTAAATGAGTTCTTGGTAATTGACCAGTTTTACCTAATCGGCACGACATATATATATATATATATATATTTTTTTTTTTTTTTTTTTTTTTTAACACATCGGCCGATTCCCACCAAGGCAGGGTGGCCCGAAAAAGAAAAACTTTCATCATCATTCACTCCATCACTGTCTTGCCAGAAGGGTGCTTTACACTACAGTTATAAAACTGCAACATTTACACCCCTCCTTCAGAGTGCCGGCACTGTACTTCCCATCTCCAGAACTCAAGTCCGGCCTGCCGGTTTCCATGAATCCCTTCATAAATGTTACTTTGCTCACACTCCAACAGCACGTCAAGTATTAAAAACCATATGCCTCCATTCACTCCTATCAAATACGCTCACACATGCTTGCTGGAAATCCAAGCCCCTCGCACACAAAACTTCCTTTACCCCCTCCCTCCAACCTTTCCTAGGCCGACCCCTACCCCGCCTTCCCTCCACTACAGATTTATACACTCTCGAAGTCACTCTGTCTCGTTCCATTCTCTCTACATGTCCAAACCACCTCAACAACCCCTCCTCAGCTCTCTGGACAATCGTTTTGGTAATCCGCACCTCCTCCTAATTTCCAAACTCCGAATTCTCTGCATTATATTCACACCACACATTGACCTCAGACATGACATCTCCACTGCCTCCAGCCTTCTCCTCGTTGCAACATTCATCACCCATGCTTCACACCCATATAAGAGCGTTGGTATAACTATACTCTCATACATTCCCCTCTTTACTTCCATGGACAAGGTTCTTTGTCTCCACAGACTCCGAAGTGCTCCACTCACCCTTTTCCCCTCATCAATTCTATGATTCACCTCATCCTTCATAGACCCATCCGCCGACATGTCCACTCCCAAATATCTGAATACATTCACCTCCTCCATACTCTCTCCCTCCAATCTGATATCCAATCTTTCGTCACCTATTCTTTTTGTTATCCTCATCACCTTACTCTTTCCTATATTCACTTTCAATATATATATATATATATATATATATATATATATATATATATATATATATATATATATATATATATATATAGAAGAGAGAGAGAGAGAGAGATAGAGAGATAGAGAGAGAGAGATGCAATAATTGCAAACAAGTTAGCGATAACAAATGCAAAACAACCACATGGGTTAGTTGAATGATAGCTCTATGCCTTTTGTGTTGCAGACAACAATTTGTCAAGAGGTTGCAACATTGCAAAGGGGTTAGTAGTGTCCAAACAGTTGTCAGCTATGTTCGCGACACTACCTTTTATGCATGATTTGATTAAGACAATAACTGAGCTTTCCAGTGATACCTATTATTGGCTCTATGAGGTCTGCGAGATATAACTTGTCCAAATGGTTACTCAAAGTGTTAACACCAATGCTAGGTAACATCTCGGAGGCCCACGTAAATACCAATGTAAACCTCATTGATAAATTGCAGAACCACAATATTTCTAATTACTTTACACTGGTAAGTCTTGACGTAAATAAAATGATAACTGTTACTCGTCGTACTTCCGTATTATAAATATTTGTAAAAGGTAAGAGACGGTTACCCTGGTGGTGCAATTACTGATATTTCAGGATTAAATAGGTGTTGTGTGAGTTATTGTTGCATACCCTGAGGGTGCATTAAAGATTTTACTTGTGTATGACTTTCTAACTCTGCTCACCATGCTCTCACCACCTCCCAATATCTTCCTCCTTAGCTCCTTGATTTTTCTCTCTATAACTCCTCGATCGCTTCCTCCTAAGTCTCACTTTCTCATCCCTTCCTCCATCTCTCTCTCTCTCTCTCTCTCTCTCTCTCTCTCTCTCTCTCTCTCTCTCTCTCTCTCTCTCTCTCTCTCTCTCTCTCTCTCTCTCTCTCTCTCTCTCACTCCCCATGTATTACTCACTTTTTTCACCTCTCTCCTTTATTCCCTGCCTCCCCCTCTCTATTACTTTCCTTCTGTAAGTTTTTGTATTATAAATTATGTAACAAAAGGAAAATTATTTATTATATTTAGAAAATACTGTAAGGACCAACAAATTTTTTAATGGTCTCATCTTTTTATTTGGTATATAATTCATTCTTTAGTCGCATGGGGTATTCATTTTAATTTTAATATAAATTTTAAGTGTTTATAATCTTTTGTGTATTGTGAGAATTATACAAAGATATTATTGGATAATAATTGAGTATCTCCGAAAAGGACGTTTGTGGCTTGACTTGGAACTTTTATAAAGTTGCTTCCTGATTACGTAGAAGGAAAGTGAAATTCAAGTATGCAGGAGCAGATTTGATCATTTTATGTGGAAAAGAGTGTGTAATTTTTTCCCGTTCCATTACATTAAATAATTTTCAGTTAACATCTGATCGCGTTCAATATATATCTGCTGATGCATCTCAAGACCAGGATAGTTCCCATTAAGTTTTGTTTGTGTGGCGGCAAATTAATGATGTAATAAAAAAAATAAGCAAAACTTCAAATCGTTGGAATCTGTGTCATAACTGGAGAATGACTAATCTGCTCGGCTTCAAATTTTCACTGCTGGTGTCGTTTCCTGAACACAAAGCTCACACTGCTGTTGTGTAGCTTAGTTCTATTTTTCCAATTTTATCTAATAGTGATATTAATTTATCTTCAGTAAGTAAAGAATTTTTGTTCTGTTTGGCTTCAAAATATTGACAAACTGGACAGATACCTAAAGTCAGTACGTGACCAGCCTGGCTGATCAGGCCCACCGTGAGGCCTGGCCGTGAACTGGGCCGCGGGGGCGTTCACTTAACCTCCAGGTAGACTTCATGTAGGTAGACAGGCAGATACGTTCAGTCCGAGTTTGTGCAAATTTGAAATTTTGCTTAGTGCTTCAAACTTTTCCATTGGTAGGCTTTATTAAAACAATATTTGTCACTCCGAGCTGTCTCAGTTTCAGTTTGTAAATTTTATGAATTAAATTGTTTCCGAGTAGTAACTAAAGAAGGCCTCTTCTGATAGGCTTCAAACTCCCAAAACTGGTGTATCTTATTTTGAAGAATATTTTGTTTTAATTTTGGGCAATGTGGTGATAAAGTTTTTTTTTTCCATTTCATCACAATAAATTATTTAAAAAGGAATTTTAAATATTTTTTCTTACAGGATTATATACAGATTATTCAGAGCGACAATCTTGTTTAGTTTCTCACAAATTTTCGTGTAATATATCTTGGGCAAGATTCATGGGACTATTTTCATGTATGGGTGCCCTATGCACAGTGCTACATAGGCCATTCCCAAATTTTTTCCATGTGATAACTGTTGAAAGCATCCTCTGATAGTCTTCAAATTTTAAACACTTTTGAATTCTACTTAGAAAAAAGTTGGTATATTTAATGCAGTACATAATGCATTTCTCCACTTTTAATCTCGAAATGGTATTGAATTATTTTACATCATTGCGTTATTTTGCCTTGATGCACGTGAGTTCTTGATCCAGTGAATTAGACTTACCTTTTTCTTGCTTGGATGGAATTTGAAAGCCTCCTATACCACAGACTCTATATAACCCCTTTGGTTTAGCAATTTCTTCTGGTTAAAATATAAAAATTCTGAACGGCATCCATCTTCAATGGTTGAGGCATCGCATGCAATGAATGAAACGCATCATGGGTTTAGGCTGAGTAGGTAAAATTTCGTTGGAATCTGTAAATTATCTGGAAATTGCATCTTCTGCTCAGCTCTAAACTTTTAGTGTTGATGCCTTTTCTTCAAAGGCAAGAACCTCTTAATGTCAGGTTGTGTAAGTTATAATGTTCCAGTTTTATTAGTCATATTAGACTGTGAATTAAGTGGAGATTGTCCCTTATAATCAATAATAAATTAGAGTGTATGACTTTACTATGTTATCCTAAGTTAAATCAACAAAATGTATTTTTATATGCCGTATGCACTCAAAGCCATTGTTAGAAATTTATATTTAATGCTCACTAAGCTTACATTACACTTATTTATCTACTTACTGTACTCACTTTCTTAAAAACTGATCAGTCTAAATTAGAGAAAAGTTTGGATTAGTTTTGGCCTGTGTAAGGCTTAATTTTCTTTATAGGAAAATTTTGAAAATATCGAGGTACTGGTTTCCATGCTATAATTTCTGTCCCGTTTGATTAGCTTCCACCCTTCCAGCTGATGAAAACTTGATGCAATTTTTCATCGGCTTCAGGCTTAATGTGTTTCTGTATTTTATGAAATTGATCTTTTTGGTCTCTTTGAAACGTCTAAATTAGATTTAGAAATATGGATATTAGTTTCCATATGATTACTTGTAAATGTCTATTCTGATTATCTTCATATCTTCAATGCCAATATTTAACTGCATTATCAGCTTAAGCGACACTCTGCACTATTCCTGTTGTGTAAAGTGAGGCACATAAGACTGGAGTTCAACAATACAGGGGTACCTTTCTCTGATCGAGCAGCCCTGTACAACAGATTTTATTAATATATGTAAAAGCTGCTGGCGAAGCTGAATTACAATTTTTTAGTTTACAGTGCACAATATTAAGTAGGTTTTTCAGTGAATATCGTTTTTGTTGGGCAAATTGTAATAGTGCATTTTTATATTATGGTAGGTTAGGTTAAATTAATTTATGATAGATTAAGTTAGGTTAGGTTAGGTTAAGATGGGCGCTAACTCAACCCAACCAAAGAAAAACCCATTTCAGCACATCCAAACCCAACCAAATTCCACCTAACCTAATACGTAAATGCATATTCCATAGTGGTACTCACATTACTGATGCAGGTATTACTCTTTGCTGTTGAAAACTCTTGTCTTGCTCACTAAAGTTGTGAATTATATCGTAAAGTATAAATTCACGTGAATTACACACAGTAAACATCAGTCTGGCTTACTGTGTTTATGAACCGGGAATGTTATTGGAATACTGAGTCTAAATACCTACCATTCATTACGCCGATTCGCAATTAACTACATGCATTCTTCCCTTGAAAAAAGTATTTATGTGGCTAATGTCTCCTAAAATAAATATGTTTTCCTGGGTTTGGATACATTCCTTGTATGTTAATAAGTAAATGGCTGATTTGCAGAGAGCAGTTGGCAAGGTTCCCCACCTGTGGCCGAAGTTGTCTAGAGCGCCGCTTGGGGAACCTTGTCAACCTCCCTAACGTCGCTTTGAATCCTGTTGACTGTGATCTCTCTCCCTCTCTCTCTCTCTCTCTCTCTCTCTCTCTCTCTCTCTCTCTCTCTCTCTCTCTCTCTCTCTCTTCTCTCTCTTCTCTCTCTTCTCTCTCTCTCTCTCTCTCTCTCTCTCTCTCTCTCTCTCTCTCTTTTTGGTAACCCCTTCTCCTGTATAAATTACCAAATATAAAAACAAAAACTTTTCTTTTTCTTTTAGGTCACCCTGCCTCGGTGGGATATAGCCGGTTCATTGATATATATATATATATATATTTATATATATATATATATATATATATATATATATATATATATAAGAACAGAAGAACATAAGAAAGAAGGAACACTGCAGCAGGCCTACTGGCCCATGCGAGGCAAGTCCAAATCTCCAACGGCTTAAGCCAATGCCCCGACCCAGCCAGGTCAGGTTACATTCACTTAAGGAAGGAGCACTGCATCTGACCTAGTAGCACAACCTAGTCAGGACCAATTCACACCCAACCGCACCCACTCATATAATTGTCCAGCCGACCACCTGGTCAGGTCACTTCCACTTAAGGAATTAGTACAGGTCAGGTTACATTCACTTAAGGAAGGAGCACTGCATCTGACCTAGTACAAGCTCACACCCATCCACACCCACTCGTGTATTTATCTAACCTATTTTTAAAACTACACAACTTCTTAGCATCTATGACGGTACTCGGGAGTTGTTCCACTCATCCACAACTCTATTACCAAACCTGTGCTTTCCTATATCCTTCCTGAATCTTAATTTTTCCAACTTAAAACCATTGCTGCGAGTCCTGTCTTGGTTGGATATTTTCAGCACGCTATTTACATCCCTTTGTTTATTCCTGTTTTCCATTTGTACACCTCAATCATATCCCCCTAATTCTACGCCTTTCTAGAGAGTGCAGATTCAAGGCTCTCAGTCTGTCCTCATAGGAAAGATTTCTGATGCATGGGATCAACTTTGTCATCCTCCTCTGTACGTTTTCCAGTGCATTTATATCCATTCTGTAATACGGTGACCAGAACTGTGCAGCATAATCTAAATGAGGCCTAACCAAAGATATATAGAGTTGAAGAACAACCTGAGGACTTCTGTTATTTATACTTCTTGATATGAAGCCAAGGATTCTGTTAGCTTTATTGCGAACACTTATGCACTGTTGTCTAGGCTTCAGATTACTACTAACCAGAACTCCTAAATCCTTCTCGCAATTACAAGTAATAAGATCTATATTATTCAGCTTATATGTGGCATGGTTATTGTCCTGCCCAACATTTAGAACTTTGCATTTGTTTACATTAAACTGCATCTGCCACTTCTCCGACCACTGCATCAGTCTATTCAAATCATCCTGGAGTGCTCTAATGTCCTCGTTTGAATGAATTGGACGGCCTATTTTGGTGTCATCAGCAAATTTACTTATGCTACTATTTATTCCCTCATCTATGTCGTTTATGTAAATTGTAAACAACAGGGGCCCAAAACTGACCCCTGTGGAACACCGCTTGAGACACGCCCCCATTCTGATTTCTCTCCATTTATGCAAACTCTCTGCCGCCTATTAGTCAACCATGCCTCTACCCAGGAAAAAATTTCTCCTCCTATTCCGTGTGCCTTAAGTTTCCTCAGTAGCCAAAGGTTTGCTAAGTTCCTCTTTACATTCCTTTAAAACTCTTGCAAACAGTTCATCAGGGCCTGGGGATTTGTTAGGTTTTAATTTCTCTATTTGTCTGAGGACCATGTCACTAGTTACCCCAATCGAGCATAGTCTGTTATCTTCCAGTTCTACATAATTTATTATTTCTGGAATTCTGCTAGTATCTTCCTGAGTAAAAACTGAGAGGAAGTAAGTATTGAAAATTTCACACATATCCTTATCACTGTCCGTGATCTGTCCTGAGTTACTCTATATATATATATATATATATATATATATATATATATATATATATATATATATATATATATATATAGAGAGAGAGAGAGAGAGAGATATTAGAATAAAAAATGTGTTATGTACGCAGGTTGTGTCAGAGGGAGGAGTGTGGATACCCAATGGTCATCCACGGGAGGAAGGAAGGGAGGGAGGGAGTGAGGGAGGGGGTCGGTAAGGGAGGAGGCAGAAGAGGAGGCACAGGAGAATGACTGCTTGTGTCTTCTCCCCCCCCCTCCCCCATACAAACATTGCGCAAACTTGTTCTGATAGCAGAGTAATTGTTTACACTTTTCTTTTTCTCTCTGGGGTGTACCATGTGTTGTGTATAGTGGTGTGTTGTGTATAGTGTCGTGTTGTGTACAGTGATGTGTTCTGTGTAGTGATGTGTTGAGCAGTGCGGAGAGTGGGTAACTCTGACACTGTCAGCTAGGTCTGCCTGCACTGGTTGTCACTTCCACTGATTCCCCCCTCCCTCACCTCCCACCAGGCCTTGAAACCTCCAACTACATATGGGACTACGCTCTCCTCCATCTCCCTCCTCCTTCTCCACCACCAACTACCACCATGAACCACCTGTGAAATGTGCCTTCACCCACATGGGTCATTTCCCCTCCAGCTCAGGTTTATTGAGGGATGGTAGAGGATGCTACTGCCAGCCTGGAACAAAGCTAGGGAAATAGTGCATCTAACAATGAGAGGAGAGACACATGTCAGGTGTGTTTAACATATCGGGCAATCAATGGGAATGGCCTCATCCGAACACACAATGGGTGTGCTGGGTCACATATGTTCCCTGCAGAGAACAGCGCACACCCTCTACAGGCAGAGGAAAACTCCATAGGCAACCTCCTTAGTAGCGATGATCTGATGCATTCAAATCCACTGTTAGTGTCTGGTGGGTACTTAAGGAGATATTGGAGAATGAATACACTCGTTGGATGTTCTGGTAGCGTATATTGAGAGAGTCGTGAGGGGAGGCCAGGAGCCTGTCTTATCTAGTCTGGCGTAACGGGAACTGAGACGGAACGCTCTAGCGTGACACGTGACGTCATACATAGTCATAGAGCGTATACAGTTATTCAGGGAGCCTATGTATAACATAGCTGGGATTATCTAAGTATACTACCCAAGTATTCAGTAACACTACCGACATTTGCAGTATTCTGTCCCATATTTCTAAAGCTGCTCGCCCATTAGCTCGTCATAAGTTTGCTTAAGACACTCCAATATAGAAACTGTATCATGCCAAAACGAGACCATTTCCATTAATAGATAAACTAATTGTTAAGTTCTTAAATATTTTGAACTCCCTTAGTTTTGTAAATCTAGTTATGACTACAATTACCTAACCTTAATATACCAGTATGATCCGTATCCTGTATCAATATAGAGTAAGAACTAGTATTAGTCTGCCCAAAATGCCTAGGCATACCTAGGCATACTAGTGGCCTTCTTGTAATAAGTATTTTATAATATGTAATAATATCATATCATATGTAAACCCCACATTGTAATATTAACTGAGAAATAAAGAATTTTAATTTTAATTTTATTTTTAATATGCTACAGAGAAATTCACAGACCTAAAGCAGGTAAATGGAGGTTCCACCAACTTAGAAGCCCGTGGCACCAACAAGGTATGGCACAACCTGATGCTGTTTAGCAACGTCTGTCTAGCAGGTCCTGCAAGATGCGGCAAATTGTTAACCACATCAGTCATCACAGCAGTGCACAACTACCCAAGAACAGATAATTGTATGTCTCTGGCCCATTATCGCAGGAATCACCTAGGTAGACCCAAGAAAATTTCCACTGAAAACGAGAAAATTTGTGCATGGGTTAGCCAAAAAATTGAAGAAGGCAACACGGTGGGAGCAATCAGAATAATCACGGATGATGACTCAGTTGCTCCCAAAGATGAGGCCACAGCTCAAGCACTAATAGACAAGCACCCAACTAGGGAGACCATTGTCACCAAAAACAACCCTGGAGATGATCTCATCAATGGACAGTTAGTTTTGCCAGAATCAGAGGTTTATGAAGCGATAGTGTCATTTCCAGCAGGATCTGCAGGAGGCTACACTGGAATACGACCCCAACACATCAGAGAGATGGTAAATCCAGTGTTGGCACAACTGCATCAATTCTTCTTTCTGAGTTAACAACCTTCGTCATAAGCTGCCTGGTGGTGCAGGTTCCTGAAGAAATTAAACCTTTCTTTTTCGGAGCCTTATTATGTGCTCTGAAGAAGAGCTTTGGCAATCTCGTTGCCAAAGCATCAGTAAGAAAAAATCGTACAGAAGCCGCCAGCTTACTCCAGCCAAACAAACTGGGCTTTGGGGTTTCTCAAGGCAGTGAAACGGCAGCTCATGCAGCAAGAGCCTACATCAGGACTTAGCAGAAGACAAGGCCTTGGTTAAACTAGACTTTAGGAATACCTTTATTATGGTGATATGGTGATCTTGCCAGCTGTTAAAGAGCAGTTCCCCAGTCTTTTTCTTTTTATTTCAGCTGGCTACAGCAAAACTTAAATTCTTTTATTTGGTGAGCATGAAATCCCTTCATCAAAGGGGGTTCAGCAGGGTTACCCACTCACTCCGTTTCTTTTCTGAATGGCTTGTTCAGTGAACTCAGTATCTGGTACCTGGATGATGGCACTCTGGCAGGTATGGAAGATTTCCTGCTAGAGAACCTACAACTGGTGAAGTTAGATGGAGAAGTCTTAGGACCCATTCTCAATCCCTCCAAGTGTGAAACCATCACAATAAACCAGGAAATAATTACAGATGTGCGAACAATCCTTCCTGATGCCTCAACTACCACCTGCTTCCAAGAGCATCCTTTTGGGAGCACCGCTGGTTCATCAGACCATCGAAACAGTCCTCAAGGACAAAGTAAATGACCTGAAGAGGATGTAGGAGAGAATAAGTGATCTAGATGCCCATGATTTAATGTATCTCCTCAAAGGGTGTCTAACTCTGCCAAGACTAACTTACTTCTTGAGGTGTGCATACTCCTTTGACAACCCCACACTTAGTGAATATGACACACTCCTGAAATCTATCTTTACCAGGGCATTGAATCTGTCACTTGGAGGCATAGGGGTGTGCAAGGCAAAGCAGGTAGCATTACCTGCATTTCTGTCTTCATGTATGGCTTCCAGTGAACCAGTAAAGAAGATTGTCCCCAAATGCTTGAGAGGTGCGGTAGGAGCTCACGAACCAAAGTTCATCAAAGCAGTCACGCAGTGGGACAGCTTTGTAGACTCTTCAAGCAGACCAGCTCCTCCTAGAGAGCACAAGCAGTCCCACTGAGACAAACCGATTATGGAAAAGATTGGCAACACAATGCTCAACAACGCTTCTGGAAAGGACAAAACTCTTTTCCTAGCGGTGATGGCACCACATTCAGGAGATTTCCTTTTAATTGCTCCCAATTCCTCCCTGGGCACTTGACTCGACTGGTGTAACTCTCTGCTTACCCGCCCCCATACTCACCGAACATAGGTGCATTTGCGGCAGGGCGTCAACTGATCAATTTGGACTACACGGTCTCGTCTATCATACATCAGAAGGGACGTATGCTAGACATGAGGAGGTCAATAGCATCAAAAGAAGTCTCGCCACAGCCCGTTGCCCAAGAGAACGGGAACCCCAAGTACTGATGTCTGACGGAAGCCAAAAGCGTCCAGGTGGAGTCACCATGCTACCCAGGAAGGATGGTAAGCAGATTGCATGGGACTACACCGATTCCTCTTATGTTGGCTGACTCCTACTTGCCTTACTCTGAAGCAGAAGAGGGTGGGCCCGCCAGTTTCAGAGAGACCCAGAAGACCAACAAATACAGAGGGGTACCACCTTGGTATAACTTCATTCCAGAAGGGTTGGGGACCCATGGAGCATGGGGCAAGTGTGCTCTAATATTCCTGAAACGTTTAGGTAAAAAACTCATCATGGAAACCTTGGACTCCAGAGCGGCCAGCTTCCTCTTTCAGTGACTGAGTGTTGGGAACGAGAGGGAAAATGCCTGCAGCATTCTGGGCACATGGCCCACAACCGAGGAGCTGGAAGAAGTATTTGAAATGTAGGCTCTGAGATGTGTTTTATGTTGTTCTCCTTCCTATTGTATTTTTGCTGATGTATTTTGTTAATAAACAAAGTTCACATGGAATATAGGGAGTGGTAGGAGAAGAAAAAAATTCAAACAGCTTCAGGAAGAATCTTAAGTTTTCCCTGAAGTACGTTTATTCTCTTCTCTGAGGATGAGGGTCATTCTAGTTCTAGAGGTGGTACCTCCTGTATATATAATATATATATATATATATATATATATATATATATATATATATATATATATATATATATCAAGACAACCACTATGAAAAAATAGAAGAATTCCAAGCGCTTTCGTGACTACTCACATTATCAAGGAACTATAAAAGGAAACGTGAGAAGAAGGCTTATAAAGAGGCAGAATACACCTCACAGTCACATCATACTAACAAAGACAACACCTCACAGTAGCGCAACATCTCACGACTCTGTGAAGAGGAACATAAGAAAGGACCTGAAACTTTTCCCAAGAATTAAGATTAGTCCAATTTATCATTAAATTCTTCCCAAATTTTATTAATTATAAATGAATCCAATTTATATAAACCAAAAGAAATATTCATATTATTTTCAAAACTGCTTTTAATGAAACATGATTCTATTACATTCCTCTCAACCATGGACTTGCTTGATACAACCTTCTCAGCATTTTGAAAATCAATTTGATGGTTAAAGTCTCTCACATGAATAAATAGACCATTAGAATCTTGTCCAGTTCTAATGCTATATTTATGTTGTTTTAATCTTAGTTCAAGACTTTTACCAGTTTGACCATAATAAACTTTATCGCATATTTTACAGGGAATCTTATAGACACATCCGTCAGCATTTTGGGGATAAATGGTATAAAATACCGACACAATGGAAAAATAAACACATAAGCAGTATAATGTGATCCTTTATTGACAACGTTTCGCCCACGCAGTGGGCTTTATCGAGTCACAGACAGATCTACCTGGAAAATGAGTAACATGAAGATATATATAGGATATAGTCAGGTGGAGAATGCTGGGTCAGGTGGAGAAAGCTGCATGTGACAGTCTTAAAAGTAGTGTGATAGTTTAAAACCTTGTGTGACTTAAAGGATCTGCAGTGTACCAGTCTTGAGTTCTAGGTGGGATAGCGTTGAAGAAGTTTCTTGGCAATAGGTTCAGCTATGTTGTAGAAGCCGTTGTTCTGGTTGAAGTTGTTGGATATACAGATGAGTGATGATTCTAGGATTCTTCGGTATTGCGTGTTGTCTTCTCTGGCGATGAGTCTTGCGTTTCTGTAGTTGATTAAATGGTTGTGTAAATTTCGGTGTTGAACACAGGCATTTCTTGAGTCGTCAGATCTGCCTGCGTACTGGTGTTCTGAAATGCGTGTTTGTAGGTCTCTGGATGTTTCGCCAACGTATAATTTGCTGCAGCCATTACAAGGGGTTGTGTATACCCCTGCCGTGGATTGAAGCTTTTCCTGTCTGTTACTGGTAATGTCCTTGATGGTGGTGGATGTGGAGGTGGATACTCGGAATGAGGTCTTAGAAAAAATGTTGGAAACGTGTTTGGAAATGGAGTTGGTGGGAAGGACTATGTATCTCTTCTCAGCAGTGTCTTCTCTGGGTGTGTTGAAGATGTTTAATGCCCGTCGTCTGCAGTATGTAATGAAGTGACGAGGATAGTGAAGTTTTGAAAAAACTTGTACAATGAGGGAGCATTCTTCTTCAAGGAACTCACTGCTGCAGATTCTGAGTGCGCGCAGGAAAAAGCCTATAATTACACCACGTTTAATTTTGGTGTCGTGGTGAGAGTAGAAGTGGAGAAGATCGTGTTGATTGGTAGGTTTTCGATAGACTTTAAAACGAAGTTCATGGTCAGCTTTGCAGAGAAGAACATCAAGGAAAGGAAGAGTGTTGTCGACTTCTTCTTCTAGTGTAAACTGGATTGATGGTTCGACCTGGTTGAGTTCGTGTTGGAGAGCTTGAACGTTGAAGCGTCTGGGAGTTATGATGAGAATGTCGTCAACATAACGAAGCCAGGTGACAGAAGAGGGAATAATAGTGGAAAATCGCTCGGCTTCCAAATGTTCCATATATAGGTTCGCAAGGACGGCACTAAGTGGCGATCCAATGGGTAGTCCAAAAGTTTGCTGAAAGAGTTGGTTTTCGAAAGAGAAACATGTAAAGCCCACACATAGTTCAACAAGGTCGATGAAATCGCTGGCTGGAAGAGGGAGATCAAGCGAGTCGTCAATTTTCCTGCGCAAGAGATCGATAGCTTGTGTAGTAGGTACTTTGGTGAATAGGGATGTTACATCAAGGCTGGAGAGTTTCTTGTTTCTGATGTTGATGTTGCGAATGCGATTGAGAAGGTCACCAGAGTGTTTGAGATGTGCTGGACTGATGGTGCCCAAAAGTTTGGAGAGGTGTTTAGCGAGAATTCCTGAGATTTGGTGGGGAGCACTGCCTATTCCCGAGGATATGGGCCTCAATGGGATACCTGGTTTGTGAGTTTTTGGCAGACCGTACATTCTGGCAGGTCTGTGGTTGCTGGGAATGGTGTGTAGAAGTTTCTTTCCTAGTTCTGATTCCCTCAGAATGCGGCGAGTCTTGTGAAGAAATGTTTTGGTGAGGTTGTCCACTTGATTAGTAGTGAGAGGTTTGTAGGTATCTGGGTCATTAAGTAGATTAAGCATTTTGTTCCTGTAATCGTCAGTGTTCAAGATTACGACACCACCTCCTTTATCAGCGGTGGTAACCCTGATGGTCGTGTCTTCTGCTAAAGTTTTAAGTGCAATGATGTAACGTCGAGGTATGACTGGGGTACTGTGTGTTGAGATGGCTGCTGAGATGATGCCTTGAAGATAGCCTTTTTGGAAATCGGAGTCATTGTGTCTGCAAAGCTGACCATGAACTTCGTTTTAAAGTCTATCGAAAACCTACCAATCAACACGATCTTCTCCACTTCTACTCTCACCACGACACCAAAATTAAACGTGGTGTAATTATAGGCTTTTTCCTGCGCGCACTCAGAATCTGCAGCAGTGAGTTCCTTGAAGAAGAATGCTCCCTCATTGAACAAGTTTTTCAAAACTTCACTATCCTCGTCACTTCATTAGAGACTGCAGACGACGGGCATTAAACATCTTCAACACACCCAGAGAAGACACTGCTGAGAAGAGATACATAGTCCTTCCCACCAACTCCATTTCCAAACACGTTTCCAACATTTTTCTAAGACCTCATTCCAGTATCCACCTCCACATCCACCACCATCAAGGACATTACCAGTAACAGACAGGAAAAGCTTCAATCCACGGCAGGGGTATACACAATCCCTTGTAATGGCTGCAGCAAATTATACGTTGGCGAAACATCCAGAGACCTACAAACACGCATTTCAGAACACCAGTACGCAGGCAGATCTGACGACTCAAGAAATGCCTGTGTTCAACACCGAAATTTACACAACCATTTAATCAACTACAGAAACGCAAGACTCATCGCCAGAAGACAACCGCAATACCGAAGAATCCTAGAATCATCACTCATCTGTATATCCAACAACTTCAACCAGAACAACGGCTTCTACAACATAGCTGAACCTATTGCCAAGAAACTTCTTCAACGCTATCCCACCTAGAACTCAAGACTGGTACACTACAGGTCCTTTAAGTCACACAATGTTTTAAACTATCACACTACTTTTAAGACTGTCACATGCAGCTTTCTCCACCTGACCCAGCATTCTCCACCTGACTATATCCTATATATATCTTCATGTTACTCATTTTCCAGGTAGATCTGTCTGTGACTCGATAAAGCCCACTGCGTGGGCGAAACGTTGTCAATAAAGGATCACATTATACTGCTTATGTGTTTATTTTTCCAGCATTTTGGGGGGAAATTTTTATCAAAAGTCTTTTTAATGTATCAAGATTTTTAAATACAACTTTGATATTAAAATTCTTAAGAAAAGAAGGCATATCAACCAAGTTTTCATGGTAAGGGAGAACCAACATATTTTGGTTGAATAAGGTTGGTTGTCCTTTTGGATTGTAAAGTATTTCTAGCTATTTTAAAGATTTATCAATTATGTTTCTTGGGTATTTTAAATCATTAGCTATTTCATAAATTTTAGAGATTCTTCATCTATGAACTCTGGACTACAATGCGTAAAGCTCTCAAAACATAGAAGAGAAAACCGACACTTTAACTCTATCTTGATGTAAAGAGTAATAGTGTACATAGGAACAATTATTTGTAGGTTTTCTGTAAATTTTAAATTTAAAATCAATGTTACCCTTAATAATAAAAACATCTAGGAAGGGCAATGAGTTATTTACTTCAAATTCAACAGTAAAATTTATAGAATTAGCTAAGCTATTTAATTTAACAAGGAAATGGTTTATGTCTACATTCTTAGGCATAAGGCATAAAATGTCATCAACATATCTATACCATGGAATTTTTCGAAACAAGATTGCTTAACACAATCCTTCCCAATAGAGCTAAGTGGTATAGATATGTTGATGACATTTTGTGCCTTATGCCTAAGAATGTAGACATAAACCATTTCCTGTTAAATTTAATAGCTTAGCTAATTCTATAAATTTTACTGTTATTGAAGTAAATAACTCATTGCCCTTCCTAGATGTTTTATTATTAAGGGTAACATTGATTTTAAATTTAAAATTTACAGAAAACCTACAAATAATTGTTCCTATGTACACTATTACTCTTCACATCAAGATAGAGTTAAAGTGTCTATTTCTTCTATGTTTTTGAGCTTACGTGTGCCAGAGTTCATAGATGAAGAATCTCTAAAATTTATGAAATAGCTAATGATTTAAAATACCCAAGAAACATAATTGATAAATCTTTAAAATAGCTAGAAATACTTTACAATCCAAAAGGACAACCAACCTTATTCAACCAAAAATATGTTGGTTCTCCTACCATGAAACTTGGTTGATATGCCTTATTTTCTTAAGAATTTTAATATCAAAGTGTATTTAAAAATCTTGATACAGTAAAAAGACTTTTGATAAAAATTCCCCAAAATGCTGACGGATGTGTCTATAAGATTCCTGTAAAATATGTGATAAAGTTTATTATGGTCAAACTGGTAAAAGTCTTGAACTAAGATTAAAACAACATAAATATAGCATTAGAACTGGAACATAAGAACATAAGAAAGGAGGAACACTGCAGCAGGCCTGTTGGCCCATTCTAGGCAGGTCCTTCACATTCCATCCCACTAACAGAATATTTGTTCAACCTAATTTTCAATGCTACCCAAGAAATAAGTTTTGATAATTTTATTTACTCATGTGCAATTCCCACTCAAATCCAACCCCTTTCACTCATGAATTTATCCAACCTAAATTTAAAACTACCCAAGGTCCTTGCTTCAATAACCCTACTAGGCAGACTGTTCCACTCATCAACTACCCTATTTCCAAACCAATACTTTCCTATATCCTTTCTAAATCTAAACTTATCTAACTTGAATCCATTATTGCGGGTTCTCTCTTGGAGAGATACCCTCAAGACCTTATTTATATCTCCTTTGTTAATACCCATTTTCCACTTGTATACCTCGATCATGTCTCCCCTCATTCTACGTCTTACAAGTGAATGTAATTTAAGGGTCTTCAATCTTTCTTCGTAAGGAAGATTTCTAATGCTATGTATTAATTTAGTCATTCTAATGCTCTATTTATTCATGTGAGAGACTTTAACCATCCAATTGATTTTCAAAATGCTGAGAAGGTTGTATCAAGCAAGTCCATGGTTGAGAGGAATATAATAGAATCATGTTTCATTAAAAGCAGTTTTGAAAATAATATGAATATTTCTTTTGGTTTATATAAATTGGATTCATTTATAATTAATAAAATTTGGGAAGAATTTAATGATAAATTGGACTAATCTTAATTCTTGGGAAGAGTTTCAGGTCCTTTCTTATGTTCCTCTTCACAGAGTCGTGAGATGTTACGCTACTGTGAGGTGTTGTCTTTGTTAGTATGATGTGACTGTGAGGTGTATTCTGCCTCTTTATAATCCTTCTTCTCACGTTTCCTTTTAAGAACATAAGAAAGGAGGAACACTGCAGCAGGCCTGTTGGCCCATACTAGGCAGGTCCTTCACATTCCATCCCACTAACAGAACACTTGTTCAACCTAATTTTCAATGCTACCCAAGAAATAAGCTTTGATAATTTTATTTACTCATGTGCAATTCCCACTCAAATCCAACCCCTTTCACTCATGAATTTATCCAACCTAAATTTAAAACTACCCAAGGTCCTTGCTTCAATAACCCTACTAGGCAGACTGTTCCACTCATCAACTACCCTATTTCCAAACCAATACTTTCCTATATCCTTTCTAAATCTAAACTTATCTAACTTGAATCCATTATTGCGGGTTCTCTCTTGGAGATATATCCTCAAGACCTTATTTATATCCCCTTTGTTAATACCCATTTTCCACTTGTATACCTCGATCATGTCTCCCCTCATTCTACGTCTTACAAGTGAATATAATTTTAGGGTCTTCAATCTTTCTTCGTAAGGAAGATTTCTAATGCTATGTATTAATTTAGTCATTCTACGCTGAATGTTTTCTAACGAATTTATGTCCATTCTGTAATATGGAGACCAGAACTGAGCTGCGTAATCTAGGTGAGGCCTTACTAATGATGTATAAAGCTGTAATATAACCTCTGGACTTCTGTTGCTAACACTTCTTGATATAAATCCCAGTAATCTATTTGCCTTATTATGTACGCTTAGGCATTGCTGTCTTGGTTTAAGGTTGCTGCTTAACATCACCCCCAAGTCCTTCTCGCAATCTGTATGGCTAAGTTCTACGTTATTTAACTTATAAGTGCTTGGGTTATGGACACTCCCAAGCTTCAGAACCTTGCATTTATCTACATTGAACTGCATCTGCCACTTTTCTGACCACGAATTAAGTTTGTCTAAATCTTCCTGAAGTTCTATGACATCTATGTTTGAATCAATTATCCTACCTATCTTCGTGTCGTCGGCGAATTTGCTCATATCACTAGTAATTCCCTCATCAAGGTCATTGATATATATTATAAATACCAATGGGCCTAAGACTGATCCCTGTGGAACACCACTTGTTACAAGTCCCCATTCGGATTTAACCCCATTTATGCACACTCTCTGCTTCCTATTGGTGAGCCATGACTCGATCCATGACAGCACTTTTCCCCCAATGCCATGAGCTGCCCTTTCTTTAACAGTCTCTGGTGCGGTACTCTATCAAAAGCCTTACTAAAGTCTAAATAAACAATATCGAATTCTTTATCGTGATCAACAGCCTCAAAAGCTTTACTGAAGAAGGTTAATAAATTAGATAGGCAGGAACGGCCCTCGTGAATCCATGCTGGGTATCATTAATCAAATTATGGTTATCTAGATGGCTTCTAATAATATCAGCTATAATTGACTCTAGTAATTTGCCTACAATTGAGGTCAGGCTTATTGGGCGGTAGTTTGACGGTAGTGACTTGTCCCCTGCTTTAAAAATAGGAATTACATTAGCCATCTTCCACATATCAGACACTACACCTGTTTGAAGAGATAAATTAAAAATGTTAGATATTGGTTCACAGAGTTCCATTTTGCATTCCTTAAGAACCCTTGCAAAAAGCTCATCAGGACCCGGCGATTTATTTTGTTTCAGTCGGTCCAGCTGTTTCATAATCATTTCGCTAGTGACTGTGATATTACATAATTTATCTTCTTCTGGGCCTCTGTAAAAATTAATTACTGGGATATTATTAATGTCTTCCTGTGTGAAAACCGAGAGAAAATAATACTTTCCTATATCCTTTCTAAATCTAAACTTATCTAACTTGAATCCATTATTGCGGGTTCTCTCTTGGAGAGATACCCTCAAGACCCCATTTATATCCCCCTTGTTAATACCCATTATATCCCCCTTGTTAATACCCTTTATATCCCCCTTGATAATGTGAGTAGTCACGAAAGCGCTTGGAATTCTATTTTTTCATAGTGGTTGTCTTGCATATTTTGATATCACCTGTTTACTGTGATCTTTTGCATATATATATATATATATATATATATATATATATATATATATATATATATATATATATATATATATATATATATATATATATATATATATATATATATATATATATATATATATATATATATATATAGCAGAATTCGCAAGAGCAGGCGAAATATTCACAAACACTGATCTCTGGCCGACGGAGACTCGACCCTACGAACCTTGTGACAGGAACGCAGTGCTTTACCGACCGTACCACACTGGACCAATACCTTGGCATCCAGC
>WNWK01025277.1:0-28728 GCA_009830355.1 Cherax destructor | reverse complement strand
AAAAGGGAGGATGGGGAGAGGGGAAAAAGGGGGGGGTTGGGGAAAATGGTTCGGTCTGAGGAAGAAGACCAAAAGGTCCAATTCCTCAGACCGATAGCCTCTTTACCACGTCAAGGAGCCCCCCTTAAAGAGGATGGTCTGATAGAGCCTCTGCATACAGTTTCACTCCGTTCTCTACAGTCCCCTTATTAGTGACTGAGGTAGCAGTTTCTGATACCATGTCCACATTGCTTTTTAGTTCTTTGGGCTGTTTCAATTTTTCAGTTCCTCTTCTAATCTCTGTATCTTAGCCTCTGCTGCTGTGACTTGCTTCTCCCACTTCCTGCTTTCTGTAGCTATCCTCTCCTCCATTTTCATGCTTTTTGCAGTTATCCTCTCCTCCATTTTCATGCTAAGCTCCTCTAGCTTCCTTCCCCACTCATGTTCCCTTTTCATGAGCTCTGCTGCCCAATCATCCTTCGCAGACTCATCCTCCAGTCCCCTAGTTTTCCATCCTGCTCTCTGGCACCCCATTTTTTTTTAAGATACCACAGAGTGAAAAACTATGTGTTTCTGTGTGGTTGTTTTGTGGTGTGATTGCCTGAGTGTTTGTGTGGGGGCGGAGGGAGGGAGAGGAGAAACTGGAGATAGTGGGTAAATGGAAGAGAGGTGGGGAGGGGGAAAGAGGGGGAAATATGAGGAGAGAGTGGAGGAGGGAGAAACAGAGGTGGAGAGAGAATGGGAGAGGGAGAGGGGGAGAAGGAGGGGAGAGATCAGGGAAGAGTGGGGAAGAGTGGTGTGTGTGCATGGAGATGGGAGGTGAGAGGGGGAGACAGTGACAGAGGGAAGAGAGATGGGAGAGGGACAGGGGGGTGCAGGGAGAGAGGGGGAAAGGAAGTGAGGGAAAAGCTAGGGACGAGAGTGGGCGGGAGAAGATGGGGGAGGAGAAGTAAGATGAATGGAAGATGAAGAGGAAGAGAGAGGGAGATAGATGGCTAGATAGAGAGAGGGAGAGAGAGGTGATAGACTGGAAGGTAGGAGTGTAAGAGGGAGGGAGAGAGTGAGGGAGGGGGTCAGAGTGATGGCGAGAGATGGGAAAGGGGGATAGGGAGGTAAATAGGATAAGGAGGGGAAAGTGAGAAAAGGGGAATGGGGAAGGGAGAGAGGGGAGTGGGAGAGAGGGAAGGATGGGAGAGAAGCAGAGGAGGAAGACAAGGAGGAAGAAGAGGAGGAAAAGGGGAAGGGGGAAGAGGGAGAGGAGGAGAAATAGGAGGAGGAGGGGAAAGAGGGGTTTTAGGAGAAGAGAGAGGGAGGCAGTAAGAGAAAGGGTGTTAGTGGACTGGTGTGGGTCGCATCTGGGTGATAGTGACTGGTGGGATCACCCAGGTGTTAGTGGATGGTAGTGGATCACATCTGGGTGAATGGACTGGTAGGGGACATCTGGAGGAGTAGGGACTGGTATGGGTCACATCACTGGGGTTAGTGAGACTGAGGGGGTTACATCGAAGGTGTTAGTGGACTGATGTGGGTTCCATCCTGGGTGTTTAGTGGACTGGTAGTGGTCACATCCTAGGGCATTAGTGGACTGGTGTGGTCACATCCTGGGTGTTAGTGGACTGGTGTGGGTTACATCCTGGGTGTTAGTGGACTGATGTGGGTTACATCCTGGGTGTTAGTGGACTGGTATGGGTCACATCCTGGGCATTAGTGGACTGGTATGGGTCACATCCTGGGCATTAGTGGACTGGTATGGGTCACATCCTGGGTGTTAGTGGACTGGTGTGGGTTACATCCTGGGTGTTAGTGGATTGGTATGGGTCACATCCTGGGCATTAGTGGACTGGTATGGGTCACATCCTGGGTGTTAGTGGACTGGTGTGGGTTACATCCTGGGTGTTAGTGGACTGATGTGAGTTACATCCTGGGTGTTAGTGGACTGGTATGGGTCACATCCTGGGCATTAGTGGACTGGTATGGGTCACATCCTGGGCATTAGTGGACTGGTATGGGTCACATCCTGGGTGTTAGTGGACTGGTGTGGGTTACATCCTGGGTGTTAGTGGACTGGTGTGGGTTACATCCTGGGTGTTAGTGTATAACGAAGGTTATTTGTTTATGTCGTCGTGCAGGCCGTGAATGAAATGATAAGGCTTCGGAGGCTTCTTACTTTATTTGTGGTATGGGTACACAGGCTGTGTGTTTGTGACCAGGCCCCAAGGGGCCATGCCCGAGGGAGAGAGAGAGACGGAGAGGTAAGGCCTGTTGACTGAGTGATGCTTGGACGCTAAGTGTGAGAGAGGCAAGGGTGGGCAGGCTGAAGTGGGTATGCCCACCAGGCTTGCCCTCTTGTGGAAACTATGGGAACTAGGCATGTAGGCTTACAGCTTACATATGCTCAGCAGGCAGACAGCAGAGGCTGTCTATGCAGACAGTACAGGCTGTCTATATCGCTCGGCCACACACCCATGGTCGACCCTGACCATGACTGGCAGTAAAAAAACTCTGTCTCTCGCAAGAACAGGGCACAGAACACAAAAGAACAACATAAATATATAAACATATGGACATGGAAAAAAAAACTTCCTCCAGAGAGGGAAGAAAAAAAAGGTGTGTTTCATGGTCTAAGGCAGTGAGCGTCGATGCATCACTGCACGCCTTCCTGTGTCTGGACAGATACTGCAACACACGGCCAGGAGCTATGTCTCGACCCCTGCAACCACAACTAGGTGAGTACAGGAGACATCTCTGTGGCTGAGCTGTGACGTAAGAGGGTACGGTCTCCTCTGGGACGGTGAACCAGTCATTGTAGTAGTCGCTGCAGGGTTCACTTAACCTGGGGCACAACCTGCTGATGCCCTCGAGTGAGGCGTCATCAAAGTGACATGACTGGTATGGGTCACATCCTGGGCATTAGTGGATTGGTATGGGTCACATCCTGGGTGTTAGTGGACTGGTGTGAGTTACATCCTGGGTGTTAGTGGACTGGTATGGGTCACATCCTGGGTGTTAGTGAACTGGTGTAGGTCGCATCCTGGGACAAAAGTGACCTTATTTGCGGGAAATTCTCATATTATAATCAAAAAGAAGCGCTAAACCACAGGGGTCATAATTCTCTTCATAACAAGGGGCTTTCTATATATTATTTCACTGATGTCAGCTGTGGACTGTATAAGTTGTACTTGTAGAAATAGTAGCAATATTATTATTATGATAATTATTATAATTATTATTATTATATCATGATTAATGTTATCGTAATGATTATTGTACAGTTGCTGTCTCTTGTACACTTGTCTACATAGTTTACTACTGTACACTTATTATTGTACAAATGTCTCTAGTACACTTGTTTACACACTGTACACTCCACAAAGGTGGAGTGTACAGGAAAAAATTCTCAGAAGCCAGATCGCCACCCATCAGTTACACAACCCAGGGCAACATGGGTTTAGAGCAGGTCGCTCCTGTCTGTCCCAACTACTGGACCACTACGACAAGGTTCTGGATGCTCTAGAAGACAAACAGAATGCAGATGTTATATACACAGACTTTGCAAAAGCCTTTGACAAGTGTGACTATGGTGTGATAGCACAAAATGCGTGATAAATAAATAACAGGGAAAGTTGGTAGATGGATCTATAATTTCCTAACAAATAGAACACAAAGAGTAATAGTCAACAGAGTAAAGACTGAGGCAGCTACGGTGAAAAGCTCTGTTCCACAAGGCACAGTACTCGCTCCCATCTTGTTCCTTATTACAATATTAGTTACGAGAGCTGGCAAACCCGATTACTCTGCCTGTTATTCTAAGGGAATACTTCTCTCATAACCAGCATTGCAATACCGTAATAAAATAATAAAGGGTTTTTGTCCGGGGTATAAAATACAGAGACAATAGCTTATAAATATATATATTTATTTTACTAGTAAAACTGTATATATAAAATAGTACAATCTGTACAATACATAAAAACAAGCATGATCTTTGGTACAATAGATAAGCGTAATATTTTGTACTATAAGTAACAATATAATTGTTGAACGACTATGCTGAACTCTTGTCACACGACACCACAACAATGTTGTGGTGTTACCAGACATATCAAACTCAATGACAAGACATGTTTCATACCACATGTCACCAGACATTAACACATGTCACCAGACATTAACACATGTCACCAGACATTAACACATGTCACCAGACATTAACACATGTCACAAACTGTCACACGACACGACGCCCCAATGTCTCACACTTCGTGTTAACCCTCCATCTCTCTGTGTGAATACACCCTTTCCCGTTGTAACACGCACTCGCTACTTGTGTCAACCGACACCCTTGTCCGTGTCACACGACACATATCACATCTCTCCGTGTCTCCACCGACACCCTTTTCTCTGTTACAGCGCCCCGCTCAAGTTGTGCCCTTTCGACACCTCCGTCGTTGGTTCACACAATGTCAGACCAGCGGCGTGTCTCACGTGACAGAAGTCACACGAGCCATCTGAGTCAGTGCGGGTCGTCGTGCGGCCACAGCCAGCACTGAGTCCAGTATGGTAGCTGGGGTACAGGCTCTCCACAGCTCGATGTAAACCATACTGCAATACTGAGTAGAAAGGCAGACGGATACCACATTACTCAGTCAGTCGTTGATCATACTGCGAGTAGTAGGAAGGCTGAGACAACGTTACTCAGACGAGTCGTTGATCATACTGCTAGTAGTAGGCAGGCTGAGACAACGTTACTCAGACGAGTCGTTGATCATACTGTCTTTATGCCAGGTTCCACCCCTGACATAAACTATGGTGACGTCACACCGGGCGCTGCAGCCCAGTAATACTGGACGTGCAGTGCCCAAATGATCCGTCAACCATTCAACCCAATTATGTTGTTCAGGGGTTCGCAACATTCCTCATCCTCATATCGGACATAAACAGGGATATAAGCCACAGTGCCGTGTCTTCCTTTGTAGATGACACCCGAATTTGTATGACAGTGTCCACCATTGAAGACACTGCAAGACTAAAGGCGGACATCAACCAAATCTTCACTCCCCGCGCAGCCTTTGTACTGTGCGGACGTGGTGCTCTGCCTCCTGGTGGCAAGTGGTAGCACTTATATTTTCTACAACATGGCCGAATCAAGCAGACGCCGTATCAACACTGTGTGTTTGGAGTTGGTGAAGGGGACATTGCAACCTGAAACGGTGTCTACGATGTTGCAACGAATCCTGAGGGATGTTTATCATTTAGACATCGGAGACCTGTATGGAGTGGCGTTAAATGGAATGAGCAGAGTGTTTATCAAGTTGTCATCGATGCAGGAGTATGAGCGCTTGGTTGACACTTATCACGATCGGGTCGATGCAGTTACCAGCGGTATGGAGGTACGACTGAGGGACGTTTCACGCACTTACACATGGATTAAAGTGCGTAATGTTCCATTTGAATCGGATTCTGTGGATTTGATGGACGTCTTCAAGGATTACGGTATTGTTCATGCAGCGAATGTTGGAAAATGGCGAGAGGGGCCTTTTGAGGGCCTCCTAGAGGGCTCTTACTCGCTGAAAATGACCATCAGGCGTCCTATCCCGTCGTATGTTGTACTACCGGACTTCAGGACACAAGTGTATGTTACGTATGCAGGGCAAAGAAGGACGTGTCGTATGTGTGCAGCATATGATCATATGGCGGCGGAGTGTCCTCGGAGGGTACAACAGCGTGTGGTGACACAGATGAACAGTGATCTACTGGGAGATGAGGGTCCTGAGAAGTCAAAGGGAGGACCTGCTCATGGTGCGAAGAAATGGAGTGAAATTGTGGAGAATAGTATGGATACCTGTCGAACGCTACCTGTGGAGGCATTGGTGGGTCAATCACAGGTGACAGTGGTGGATCAACCACAGGTGACAGTGGAAGATCACTCACAGGTGTCAGTGGTGGATCAACCACAGGAGACAGTGGTGGAGGACATTCCAGAGGTGGTTAGCCCATGCCTGTCTTTGGGGGAACTGGGGCATCTGTTGGATGAGGCCTTACCGGTGCTTAGTGATGAAGGTAGCCCTGTGACTAAGGAGAGTATGAGGTGTGAGGCAGCGATGGGTGCTAGTGAAAATGTTAATGAGAAGGGGAGTGTGATTGTCATAGCGGATGTGCATGAGTGTGCAAAAGGTAATGATGATAGTGATAATGGTATGGAATATGCAAGTGAATCAAGGAAAAGGTCTGTAGCATCTTCGGATGGGGAGGACATTTTAACACCAGCACAGAGGTCTTGTAAAAAACCCTTGGTGGTTGCGTCACAGACAGGGAAAGGAGGGGTTGCCTATAAAGACCGAGTAAAAGGGGACAAGGGAGGGAAGAGTGGGGCTAGAGTAGGGAACAGAGAACCCTGTGGTGACGCAACAACAAAGAAGACGAGGCAAATCCACAATAGTCTTTTCAGGAGTTTAACTATTAATGTTATTGGTATGAGGGATGAAATTAAGAGGAAGTGGGTAGGGGTGACCTTAAGACGTTTTGATATACAAGTGGGTTTTCTGCAGGAACATAACTTTAAGATTGGTAGAGACTTGCGTGTGGAGTTGTATGATGTGTTTGCTGGTTCAACTAGGAGATTAAAGGGTGGGGTTGCAATAGTCATACAGGTGTCTAGCCCTTTTCAGTTGATGGCTTGGGAGGAGAGTGGGGATGGCAGGATTGTAAGGGTAGATGGGGAATGGGGAGGTATAAGGGTTAGCTTTGTTGGTGTATATATGCCAGCAGAGTCTAATAGAAAAATAAAAGAAGACTTTGTGAATGATCATCTAGTATATGCTTTGCGGGGACTGCCAGGAGTGGTGGTTGTGGGGGGGATTGGAATTGTATCATAAGAGGTAAGGATGCGGAACCGCACGGAGCTGGATGTGTATTGGGAGTATTGAGAGACGTATTGAATGGAGTGGGTTTAAAGGATGTGGTGAGAGGAGGAGGGCTAGTAGAGAATACCTTCTTTAGACGAGATTATGCTGCTAGACTGGATAGGATTTATACAACAGATCAGGTTAGGGTAGTGGGGATTAATATCATAGATGTGGGATTTTCGGATCATAGAGGAGTTATGGTGGATGCAACATGGGAAGGAGCGGTAAAATGGTTTAAGGGGTATTGGAAATTAAATGGTAAATTGTTGCGTGTGGAGGGCCAACAAGAATCTTTTGCACATTGGTGGAGGGAGCTATGGAGGCAGGGGAAAAAACTGAGGGACGATAATGAGGCTTTTTTGAATTGGTGGGAAAGGGTAGCTAAAGAAGGAATTCAAAGGTTCTATAGGAGGTTGGGCAGGGAGGAGGTGTGCTGGTCTTATGGGTTGCAGAAATACGTGAAGGGATTATTGGGAGAGTGTTATGGGAGACAGGGAACATCTGCTTTACAGGAAATTCGGGTTTTAAAGGATAAGTTGCGTAGTATTCAGAATGAGCGTTTTGATGTCTGTCGTATGCAAGCAGGGATAGATGATGTTTTATGGGGAGATAGACCGTCAAAATATGTGTTAAATAAGTGCAGAAAAAAAGGGAGGGTATGACAATTTCATGTGTGGAAGTAGGGAAGATATGGGTGGCTATGTGAAGGGGCAGAGATTACGTACTACAGAAGCGATAAGTATATATGCGGATAAATGGTTTAAAAAGTATTGGAGTTGTGGACGGGTGAGTGAGCATGAGAGGGACATTGTATTAGAAGGGATAGTGAAAAGAGTGGGGGATGGTGATAGAGCAAGTATGGAAGGACCTGTCAGTGAAGAGGAGGTATGGGAGGCTGTGAATGGTTTAAGTGAAGGAAAGGCTCCTGGGTTAGATGGAATAATTAATGAATTTTATAAGGTACATTGGGGGGCTCTAAAGGAATGTTTAGTTTCATTGTTTAATATAATGAAAGGGAGGGTCGTATAGGGATAGGGCAAGGTACTGGGGTGGTGGTTTAGTCAAGAAAAGAGGTAAAAGGAAACTCTGGATAACTTTCGGCCATTGGCATTAATGAATGCCGATTACAAAATTTTTGCTAAGTTATTGGCTAATAGATTGAAAAAAGTATTGGGTAGGGTTATAGAGGAGGGGCAGTGTGGAATTCCCGGGAGAAGCATGATACAAGGACACGAATGCATTAGAGAATTTATAGAGGATGGGACTGAGGGGAGGGTCTTGGCAATTGATTGGCAAAGGGCGTATGATAGTGTTGAAAGGGGGACATTGTATGAGATCATGAGGAGACAGGGTTTTGGAGAGGATGTAGTGGGATGGGTAGAGGCTGTGTATAGGGAGGCGGGTCTGAAAGTACGTGTGAATGGTAAAATGGGAGACAGGATAAGTATGGACAGAGGTTTGCGACAGGGATGTCCACTGTCGCAGTGTTTATTTGCGTGTATGCAGGATCCGTTCTATAGATTGGTAGGGTTTGACAAAGATAGCGTGAGGAGGGATCATACATTGAATAGAGGTGGGGTGCAGAAAATCATAGGGTATGTAGATGACACAACTGTGCTTGTAAGTAGTGAGGAGGGTTTACGTAATGTGGGACGTATGATTGAAGTGTTTGGAGGGGCTACTGGTATGAGAGTGAATTGTGCCAAATCAAAGTTATTGGAGGTGGGTGGCTGGGCATGGGGGAAAGGCATGGGTGGTTAATGGTTGATGAAATTCAGATATGTGGAGTAATATATTTAAATACTGTAAGTGATTCCCGTAGTGTTAATTCAGAGAAAGTGGTGCAAAAAGCTTTAAGTAGGATAAAAGGGTGGAGGCCGGGAGATCTTACATTGCAACAAAGGGTAGTGGCAGTCAACACACTTGTGTATAGTAAGCTGTGGCACGTAGCGGTGGTTTTTCCATTGTTACAAGCGGATATTAGAAAACTTGAGGTGAGAGTAATGAGATACATTTGGGCGTACGGTCGGCGTGGCTGAGGAAGGAAATAGTTAGGAACAGGGTGGATAGGGGAGGCCTGGGGCTGATTGGGTTGGAGAGACGATTATTCAGTCTGTATGTTAAAAGATGTGTTGTACGTTGGGGTGGAATGGTAGAGGGACGAGTAGGTATAATGGCGAACGATCTGGGTAGATGGTGGGGAGGGAGGGATTTACGGCTGGGTTGGGATATTTTGCGGCAGATGATGGTAGTGAAGACTTCTCATAGATGGACTACAAGTGAGATTGAAATAATAGGATGGGGTAGGAATGTTATCGAGGGTGTGAGTGAATATCCTATGTATGATTGGTATCATGTTTGGAAAGGGTTTAAAGAATTAAAGTTGAGATCGAGGGATAGGGAATTAATGTATAGGTTTTTGCATGGGGTGGTCGCATCAAAGAGGTTTTATTCAAAATGGGAATTATAAAGGACGGAAGATGTGAAAGGTGTGGTTATCAGGAGACTGGAATGCATGTGATTTATTTTTGTGAAAGTTTAGGAATGGTGAGGGAATGGATGGGTAGTGTTTTGCGAAAGATGGGGGGATGGGATAGGGGTCTTACGGGCTATAAGTCTGGATTTGGGTGGAGTTGGGAAGAGCACGAGAAGGGCTTTAATGTATGTAATGGTTGATTTTGTGTGTGAATCATGGAGGGTAAGGGAGGTTGGGGCACGAGAACGCATTAGGGCAATAGCTGCGACTATGCTTAGGACTAGAAATAGGAATAGGTGGGTGTATGGGAGACGATATGAAGAATTGTTCTCTAGGGAGTATAGAGATATGACTTTGCAGGTGTTATTGGGGGGGTGAGTGGGATGCAGGAAATGGCTAGACACCTGGAGAGGCGGGGATTTCTTTATGTTTAAGTGTAATGTCAGTGGGAGGATTATTGTGGGAGGGGAAGTTAAAGAGCGAGTGATTGAGTGGGGGGGTTAAGCAGTGGGGGTAAGAATAGGGGGAGTGAGTATGGGGTTGACGGATGACGCATTAATATTGAGGGGTTGACTTAATGTACAGTAGGATAGAAATAGATGAGTGCGTCGGGAAAGAATGGATTTAATAGAACGTTGTGACTGACTTAAAGACTAATACATCTGGGGAAATTTGTGGGTTTGCCTTGTATTGTGGTCACTGTGGAGGCCAAGGATGTGGTGTTGTGCAATAAAAAAAAAAAAAAAAAAAATCTTTAAATGGGCTGCAGAAAACAATACGAAGTTCAATGATGAGAAATTTCAATTACTCCGATATGGAAAATGTGAGGAAATTAAAACTTCATGGAAGTATAAAACAAATTCCAACTACACAATAGAACGAAAAGCTAATGTCATAAACCTGGGAGTGATCATGACAGAAAATCTCACCTTCAAAGACCATAACATTGTATCAATTGCCTCTGCTAGGTCGCTTGTTCTATCTAGGCTGGAATATTGCTGCACACTAACTGCACCTTTCAAGGCAGGTGAAATTGCTGACCTAGAAAATGTACAGAGAACCTTCACGGCACACATTACTGCGATAAACCACCTCAACTACTGGGAACGCTTGAAGTTCCTCAACCTGTACTCCCTAGAACGCAGGCGGGAGAGATACATTATTATATACACTTGGAAAATCCTAGAGAGATTAGTAGCAAACTTGCACACGAAAATCACTCCCTATGAAAGCAAAAGGCTCGGCAGACGATGAAACATCCCCGCAATGAAAAGCAGGGGTGCCACTAGCACGATAAGAGGCAACACGGTAAGTGTCAGGGGCCCAAGACTGTTCTACTGCTTCCCAGTATACATAAGGGGGATTACCAATAGGCCCCTAGCTGTCTTCAAGCAGGCACCTAAAGTCAGTACCTGACCAACCGACCTGTGGTTCGTATGTCGGGTTGCATGCGGCCAACAGTAACAGCCTGGTTGATTAAGCCCTGATCCACCATGAGACCTGTTTACAGACCAGGCCGCGGGGGCGTTGACCCCCGGAACTCTCTCCAGGTATACTTATTATTGTACACTAGTCTCTGGTACTGCTATCTACACACTGTACTACTGTACAATAGTACACTTGCTGTCACTGATACACTTGTCTGCACACTGTACAACAGTACACTTATTATTGTACAGATGTCTCTGGTAGACTTGTCTACACACTGTACTTCTGTTCACTTATTATTGTACAGATGTCTCTTGTACACTTGTCTACACACTGTACAACTGTTCACTTATTATTTTACAGATGTCTCTGGTTCACTTGTCTACACACTGTACTTCTGTACACTTATTATTATTGTGTAGATGTTGTCTCCGGTACACTTGTATACACTCTGAACAACTGTACATTTGCTGCCTCTGATGCACTTGTCTACACACTCCACTACTGTACACTTATTACTGTACACTTGTTGTCTCTGGTACTCTTGTCTACACACTGTACTATTGTACACTTATTATTGTACAACTGCTGCCTCTGATACACTTTTTGTTACAAACAGGACCCGTGGTCATCCTGTTATAGTGCTTCACGTAACACCCATAAAAAGTTTATTCTTATCTTGAAGGTATCAATTACAAGAATCACTTATTGGGATAAAGGAATCTGTATAGATTCTGCTGGTTTTATTAAGTTTCTTAATAGCCACATAAAGTTTCCATTATTTCATTAATAAATTAACCATTAAAACAATGAACTCTTATTGTAGCTAATATGAGTGAAAACAGTTATTATCCTTAGGTGAAGATCAAATAGAACACCGGTTGGTTCAAGTTCACTAGCTACATTCAATGTTAACAATGTTAACACAGTCAATGTTAACACTCTCGTATGTTAACATCACTTCAAATCCGCTAGCTCCCTCGAGCTTAAGATGATAGGAGAGGATCTACTCCACTCCTCTTAACATGAAACGAATTAATTTTAACACAACAATAAAACATTTAAAAGAGTTCATAGAGTAAACTCCAACTCTTGTCTTTTCCCGTTAGTTTCAATTACACATTTAATGGTAAGATCCATTCACTATTCTCATAGCTTTTCAAATACAGTGAACTCTTCAACCTCCTCTCAGTTCCCCAGCAATATATGTCCAAGTGAGCCGTCTAAAGTTCCTTGGCTCTCTCAGTGCCCTCTACCTGAGTCTAACACCAAGTTCCATTGTATGAGACACTATCCTCAACCAGAGGTGGGAATGAACTAAATCTGGTAAGGCTTCCTTGACAGACATCAACTTGGAATGAGCGGAATGTTGGGTTTACCTGGAGAGGGTTACGGGGGTCAACGCCCCCGCGGCTCTGTCTGAGACCAGGTGACTTAAACTGGGTGACTTAAACTGCTTCCTGGTACTTAACAAGTTGTACCAGTAGTTAAGATCGATCAAATGTTTCCTACCTTCTAACACAGCTAATAAATTCATGGCCAAATAATATCATAAAACAGACTAACTTCTCTTTAGCTATTAATGAAAATACTTCTTATTATAATATTATGTGAAAAAGCCAATTCAACACATGAACATATTGTCCCAGTTTTGGGTTAACAAACAAGGGGCATAACACTTGTCTACACACTTGTCTACACACTTGTCTACACACTTGTCTACACACTTGTCTACACACTTGTCTACACACTGTACTACTGTACACTTATTATTGTACACTTGCTGCCTCTGGTACAACTCGGTTTACAATAAATATTAATATTTCTTTTCATTAACAATGTTATTGCTTTTGTTTACTAATATTTGCCAATGTTTATTATCAATCTAGTAAGACTTTATCTTATTTTTCTATTAGTTAAGCATAATAATAATGTTCAACTTATTTTTATGTTCATTTTACAGATAGACTGACAGTCACTAAACTGATATTTACCTTGTAAAGTACAGACTCCTTCTATATTAACATTACAGTGTACAGTCTCCTTCTATATTAACATTACAGTGTACAGTCTCCTTCTATATTAACATTACTGTGTACAGTTTCCTTCTATATTAACATTACAGTGTACAGCCTCCTTCTATATTAACATTACAGTGTACAGGCTCCTTCTATATTAACATTACAGTGTACAGGCTCCTTCTATATTAACATTACAGTATACAGGCTCCTCCTATCATAACATTACAGTGTACAGGCTCCTTCTGAATTAACATTACAGTATACAGGCTCCTTCTATGTTAACATTACGGTATATAGGCTAACTCTATATTAAAATTAAAGTATAAAGGCTCCCTCTATATTAAGATTACAGTATACAGGCTCCTTTTATGTTAACATTACAGTAAACGGGCTCCTTCAATATTAACACTACACCATACAGGTTCCTTCTGAATTAATATTACAGTGTACAGACTAATTATATATTAACAATACAGTATAGAGGCTTCTTCAATATTAACATTACAGTGTACAGGCTCTTCTATATTAACATTAAAGTATACAGGCTCCTTCTATATTAACATTACAGTGTACAGACTCCTTCTATATTAACATTACAGTGTACAGGCTTCCTATATACTAACATTACAGTATAAAGGCTCCCTCTATATTAACATTACAGTGTACAGGCTTCTTTTATATTAACAATACACTACAGGCTCCTTCTGTATTAACATTAGGGTATACAGGCTCCCTATATATTAACATTACAGTGAACAGGCTCCCTATATGTTTTTTTCATTACAGTGAACAGGCTCCTTCTATATTAAGATTACAGTGTACAGGCTCCTTCTACATTAACATTACAATGAACAGGTTCCTTCTATATTATCATTACAGTATACAGGTTCCTTCCATGTTAACATTACGGTATACAGGTTCCTTTTGTATTATCACTGTAGTATACAGCCTCCTCTAATATTAACATTACAGTATACAGGTTCCCTCTGTATTAACATTAAAGTATTCGGGCTCCCTCTGTATTAACATGACGGTATACAGGCTCCTCCTTTGTAAACATTACAGTATACAGGCTCCTTCCACGTTTACATTAGTATTAAATTTGCTAATTTTCGAGTTTGACTCTCAGCAAGTATGGCTTCTGATGTTTGCCTCTTGCTTACCACTCTCCCAGAAGACCAACAACTACGGGGTATATGGAACTGTCTCTTCCCCATTGCTATCTGTATTAGTGATACCTATATTGGGCAGAGTGAAAGGACTGATTTTGGCAAATTCTTGGTAAGTGCCTCCCTATACGGTTGGAGCTCTGAGGATTAATTTGTCTCCCTCTCTATTGTTGGACTTTCCTCGTAGTACCTGTAGCCCAGGGTCCTCGCAGTACCTGTAGCCCAGGGTCCTCGCAGTACCTGTAGCCCAGGGTCCTCGCAGTACCTGTAGCCCAGGGTCCTCGCAGTACCTGTAGCCCAGGGTCCTCGCAGTACCTGTAGCCCAGGGTCCTCGCAGTACCTGTAGCCCAGGGTCCTCGCAGTACCTGTAGCCCAGGGTCCTCGCAGTACCTGTAGCCCAGGGTCCTCGCAGTACCTGTAGCCCAGGGTCCTCGCAGTACCTGTAGCCCAGGGTCCTCGCAGTACCTGTAGCCCAGGGTCCTCGCAGTACCTGTAGCCCAGGGTCCTCGCAGTACCTGTAGCCCAGGGTCCTCGCAGTACCTGTAGCCCAGGGTCCTCGCAGTACCTGTAGCCCAGGGTCCTCGCAGTACCTGTAGCCCAGGGTCCAGAGCATCCACACGACGGGAGTTAGCATGGTTGGTGCTGTTGTTTTCGCCCTTAGTACTAAGACCAAGAACCTTTCAGTCATTATGTGAGTCACTGTTGTCCTGGGACGAAGCATATCATTCTAGTTGGTACCGTGTATTAAAAGGATACAAGTTAAGGGATGACATTTTGGAACAGAACCTACTCAGGTTCCTTAATGTTCGTTGCAGATTAATGTGGACTTCATTAATCTGTTCTGCAGCCTTGCTGTTGGCATTGTTGGTACAGCTACTGTTCTAGCTGTTAATACTGGTGCCTCTGTGCGATTTCTGCATATAGAAATCTTTTAGTGCTGTTGTTCTTGTTGTCTGTCTTGCAGACATTGAAGACTAAGATGAGAAGCAAGACTTATATTTGTTCAAGCTTTTATGGAAACAGTGTGAGATTATCACCTCTGGTCCTCCGGAACAAGTGTTCAGCGGAGATGAGGGAAAAAAACTGTAAGGGCTACTCTTGGAGAGAGAGAAGTCAGGGTGACACACTACAGTCAAGGGTGACATGTTAGTCACGGGTGACACCACATAGAATTCTTCAAAGGAATTTGCCTAAGGAAGTAGTAAAGGTTGTCTAACTACTGTCACTTGAAGAGACATTAACAGTGCTCTTGACAGGATGTTTATGCCGGAGAAGTCACTGTCTAAGTCGAACTTGTCGAAGGCACTTATGGCAAGCGACATGTGCTTTCTCGTATTGTTTTCATCGTGTGTGAGCCAGCGATTATCTTCCTGTCTCTGTTACTGTCTGAGTCGTTGCTCCAGCAACTTGTGTTGAGGCTCAGCTGAGGACGCATAGAGAAGCGGTTCGTCTGAACCTTAAGACATGCTTTGAAAACTACGGTTTTCTAGTTACATTGTCTCGTGCTGCTGCTTTTTCTGAGTATCTCGCTTGGAACTTCCTTCGTCGCCTGGAAGAAGTCATTTTGGAGGTATTCATGTCCAGCAGACTGACATGAACGTAGAGACGCGACCAACTCTTTAGGAAGAGACAGATGCTCTTCGTATTTACTTCCAGTATTGGTAAATTTTTGCATTCGTCTGACATACTAGTTCTTATCTAGTCCCTGAGCAGAAGTTGGTGTACTTCTGACAAACTAGCTCCTGTTTATCTAGTCCCTGAGCAAAAGTTAGTATACTTTTGACAAACTAGCCCCTGTTTATCTAGTCCCTGAGCAGACGCCTGCTTATGTTTCCACTAAACTGGTGAGCATTTTTGAAGAGAACCTGATAGTCGGTTCTGCCAAGCAAGCAAGTCTGGTGCCGATGACACTGGTGGAGCATGAGCAGAGGTCAGCTCACTTCTGACATACTAGCCTGACAAACTAGTCCCTGAGAAGAGGTCTGCGTGTACGTCCGCCAGATTGGTAAATTGGTGAGTCTCTCTGAGCAGAAAATGGCTATATGCTGCATGTGCGTAAAAAGTTTCAGAATATTGAGGATACGAAGGTGAGGCGCGTATGTGTGCAAGGCAACGCTGCCCTCACCTGGGTTCATCTTCTATTAGTGCTTCGTCATCACCCTCGTCTGTGTTCATCACAGTGGTAGTGCCGTGTTCTTGGTTGCCACGCACGCCACTCTTCAACAGTGTTTGGCCCACAGTCTGTGATCCGTTTGTATAAAAGGCTCAGACAGTTGATGGTTAGTCAACTGTTCAAATCATCCTGGCTGTCTCTCGCCGACTTCAGTTTTCACTGATAGTGTTTTGACTGATCATGTGTTATATATGTTCATCGTGTATCTACTTGTGTCAACTTTTAGTGTTTAGCAAGCGGTTGCTGGTTAGAAAATTATTACTGAAGAGAACTTCATGAGGTATTGTCTGAGGTGTCGCCGCCTCTTGACTTCTTTTCCGGTCTCGGAGCAGTGTGGTGAGCTCCAGCTATTGGACCCACTCACTTCTTCAGTGCTCTAGAAGAAAGTGCTGTTGACTAGGCGACATTATCCGTCTATGATACTAGCAAGACTCAGCAATGGTAATCCTGAGACTGACGCTCAAGGCTTCTGCCGTTCCTGCTACCTTGAGCTGGACGAGATGCGGTGGACATCACCGTCAGTGGTCAATGTTTCAACATTTTACACTTGTTTAAAGATTACCATGATGTTGAGGCTTACTGTTTAAGCCAGTCACCAAACTTAACTAGGTTGGAGATGATGCGTCCTTGACTATTTGTCAAGGCAGTACTTTTGTCTAATGTAGTTTAATATAGGACTCACTCCACTAGTTGTAGAAGAATATATTTTGTTTTAAAATATTTTTTTAAAGAACTATTTAGCAATGATGAATCTAGTTAAACTAACTACTAAAAATGCATTAAGTTTGAGTAAGAAAACAAGAGAAATTTTATATATATAAAAAAAAAAAAAATTATTTAATAGATAATTTATTTTCTCTATATTTTACTCGTGTTTAATATCTTTTTGTATATCAACAGTAGTGTTGTGCGTTGATAAGTCGAGGAGACAGTTGGAGAAAGAAGGTGTGTGTATACAGGCCTGACGCCTCGCCACCCCTCCCCACACCTTGCTCACTCTAGCTTATGAAAACTCAGCTGTGGTGACAGGTCCTTACTGCCAAGTACTCCACTATCACTATGGGAGCAGAATATAATCTCCAATCACTCAAGGCCGCTGATCAAAAGTAGTTTCAACCACTACTGTGAAACTTTATGAAGTCATGATTGTTTACATATTGCTGTCTCTACATGTATGCTGATACGTTGAAGTGTAACCCAGTATATGAAGCGTATGTTATAGTGACGGACACTGAAATTCAGAGCAGCATGGTGATTTACCTTTTGTAATATATATATTTTTTTTTTACTTTGAAATGATTTAGACAAAAGTAGAAACAACATTGTTACTAGTGCGACCGTTTGTCGTAGGGAAGGGGTGTTGTGTCCCTGTATGTCTAGGTAGGGTTTTATGTGATGTATAGCTAACTACCCATCCGTCATCGTACCCAATGATGTGGCCACCGGCTTCACCTCAGTCAGTCATCAGCGGGTCTTTCATAGAGCAAAGTCCTCTCTCACATTTCCTAAGAAGCACCTCGATTCCTGGATTTATTCTTCTGGCCCTCGTGAGGTTCCCTAGTGAGCCTCCAGCACCTGGAGCGGTGTTTGTCTCTAAAGCGGCTCAGAGCACGTGTGTGTGTTGCAGTAATGGAGACACTGGTGTTTGTCTCTAGCTCTGCCAGAAGCGAGTCGTCTGCGTGTGTTGCAGTTTTGGAGACACTAGAGTTTGTCTTTAGTTCTGGCAGCAGCAAGTTTAAGCGGCATAGTCTTAAAGAGGACTGCGTGAAAGTCCTGGGAAACAGATTCATCGGAAAACTTCTTTAAGTGTAGAACATTCCTATTCCCATTTAATTGAGAGTTATGAATATTCTTCGTTCTAGATACACTACGGCACTAATGAATTATTAAATAAGTGTTATGCCTTCTGACTCATTGGGGATGAGTCAAGCAAAGTGTGATATTATGTGAAAGAAATGTCTTGCGACTCTATAGCCATTTAGTATTATAATTAAGAAATAATATTGTGTATTGTACACTACCTTATTAAGTGGACTTAGTTTAAATTATTTGTAAGTTCTCTGTTTTACGGTGACATCATTTTAAATACTTAATATAAAATCCTTCTATGGATTGTTAAGAAAATTAATAAAAACCAGAAAGAAGCATTGTGATGATTTCCTATTGAACCCTTTTTGATTTCCTTTATAACAGGATGTTCAGTTCTGTTAATTTGTTGCTGGCCTGGGCGTAACAAGCCCTAGACTTGCCCAGGTCGTAACAGGCTCCTTCTATATAAATATTGCAGAATACAGGTTCCTTCAATACTAACATTACAGTATACAGGTTCCTTCTATATTAACATTACAGTATTCAGGCTCCCTCTATATTAACATGACGGTATACAAGCTCCTCCTTTATTAACATTGCAGTATACAGGCTTCTTCTATATTTACTGTACATTATACAGGCTCATTTTATTTTAAGATTACTGTATACATGCTCCTTCTATATTAATATTGCAGTAAAGAGGCTCCTTCTATATTAACATTACAGTATACAGGCTTCTTCTTTATTAATATTGCAGTATACAGGCTCCTTCAATAATAACATTAAATAATGCAAGTTCTTTCTATATTAACATTAGATTATAGAGGCTCATTCGCTATTAAGATTATATAATGTAGGTATCTACAGAATTAACATTATAGTATACAGGTAGCTACTGTATTAACATTACAGGGATGCCAAGCCCATGTTGACACTTTACAGGTCGCTTGTTCTATCTAGGCTGGAATATTGCTGCACACTAACGGCACCTTTCAAGGCGGGTGAAATTGCTGACCTTGAAAATGTGCAGAGAACCTTCACGGCACACATAACTGCGATAAACCACCTCAATTACTGGGAACGCTTGAAGTTCCTAAACCTGTACTCTCTAGAACGCAGGCGGGAGAGATACATTATTATATACACTTTGAAAATCCTAGAGGGATTAGTACCAAACTTGCACACGATAGTCACTCCCTACGAAAGCAAAAGACTCGGCAGGCGATATAACATCCCCCCAATGAAGAGCAGGGGTGCCACTAGCACGTTGAGGGACAACACAATAAGTGTCAGGGGCCCAAGACTGTTCAACTGCCTCCCAGCATACATCAGGGGGATTACCAACAAACCCCTGGCTGTCTTCAAGCAGGCACTGGACAGGCACCTAAAGTCGGTACCTGACCAGCCAGGCTGTGGTTCGTACGTTGGACTGCGTGCGGCCAGCAGTAACAGCCTGGTTGATCAGGCTCTGGTCCAACATGAGGCCTGGTCACAGACCGGGCCGCGGGGGCGTTGACCCCTGGAACTCTCTCCAGGTAAACTCCAGGTACAGGTAACTGCAGTATTAACATTACAGTATAAAAGTAGCTACTGTATTAACATTAGAGAATAGAGGTAGCTGCTGTATTAAGATTACAGTATTCATGTAACTATTGTATTAACATTGCAGTATACAGGAAGCTACTGTATTAACAGTACAGTATACAGGTAGCTACATCATTAACATTATTGCATTCAGGTTGCTACTGCATTAACATTACAATATACAGGTAGCTACAGTATTTGCTTAACAAAGTCAATAAATGATTTGCTTCAGTAAAGTTGTTTTAACTTAATTGTTAAAGTTTTTTTCTGTATTAGGTATTAAATTGACTTACAATTTTTTCAGAGATGGTGAAGAAGTTTGTAGCACGTGGATCTGATGAACCAGATGAACCAGATGAATCAGATGACTGAGTAACTTTACTGAGATAATAAAGATGTGAAAGTCTTGCAACAAGAGTTAGTCTGGATAACTTGTCCATGGAAGAAGTCTGGATAATTGTACAGGTCAGGAAGTCTGGATAACTTGTCCATGTCAGGAAGTCTGGATAACTTGTCCAGTTTAGGAAGTATGGATAACTTGTCCATGGAAGAAGTCTGGATAATTGTACAGGTCAGGAAGTCTGGATAACTTGTCCAGGGAAGAAGTCTGGATAACTTGTCCAGGGAAGAAGTCTGGATAACTTGTCAAGGCCAGGAAGTCTGGATAACTTGTCAAGGCCAGGAAGTCTGAATAACTTGTCCAGGGAAGAAGTCTGGATACTTGTACAGGTCAGGAAGTCTGGATAACTTGTACAGGTCAGGAAGTCTGGATAACTTGTCTAGGTCAGGATGTCTGGTTAACTTGTTCAGGCCAGGAAGTCTGGATAACTTGTCCAGGGAAGGAAGTCTGGATAACGTGTCCAGGGAAGAAGTCTGGATACTTGTACATGTCAGGAATTCTGGATAACTTGTACAGGTCAGGAAGTCTGGATAACTTGTCCAGGTCAGGAAGTCTGGATAACTTGTCCAGGCCAGAAAGTCTGGATAACTTGTCCAGGGAAGGAAGTCTGGATAACGTGTCCAGGGCAGGAAATCTGGATAACTTGTCCAGACCAGGGATCTGGATAACTTGTCCAGGCATGGAACTCTGGATAGCTTTTCCAGGCCAGGAAATCTGGATAACTTGTCCTGACTACTAAGCCTGGATAATTTAAGACCTGTAAGCCAGGATATCTTGTTCATACTAGTAAGCCTTGATAACTTATATAAGCCAGGATAACTTTCAAACCAGTAAGTCAGTTAGTCAGGATTTTCCTACCGGTTATCCAGGATAACATCTTCAACAAGTCTGGATATTTTATCCATCTAATTTTTCTACTTTACTATAATATTAAAATTATAAACAATATTGTGAAACTTAAGAGTTAAAAATTAATGTTAAACATTGTTCAATGTTTACTGTGACTCTTAACATTGTTCAATGTTTACTGTGACTCTTAACATTGTTCAGTGTTAAAATCAATAATAAAATCCACATTACTAAATCAGTGAAGACAAAGTTTTCCTCCAGTGACTCAGATTAAGTTGTAATAAACGACTGTCAATGATTAAACACAAGGATGGTCGGGAGACTCGAACTGTGGTCTGAAGAATGACAGGCCCATCACTCTACCACCTGGGCTACCACCTGGGCTACCACCTGGGCTACCACCTGGGCTACAGTTCTTTTTTTTTTTTTATTAACACATCGGCCGATTCCCACCAAGGCAGGGTGGCCCGAAAAAGAAAAACTTTCATCATCATTCACTCCATCACTGTCTTGCCAGAGGGGTGCTTTACACTACAGTTATAAAACTGCAACATTAACACCCCTCCTTCAGAGTGCCGGCACTGTACTTCCCATCTCCAGGACTCAAGTCCGGCCTGCCGGTTTCCCTGAATCCCTTCTTAAATGTTACTTTGCTCACACTCCAACAGCACGTCAAGTATTAAAAACCATTTGTCCCCATTCACCCCTATCAAATACGCTCATACATGTTTGCTGGAAGTCCAAGCCCCTCGCACACAAAACTCCTTTACCCCCTCTCTCCAACATTTCCTAGGCCGACCCCTATCCCGCCTTCCCTCCACTACAGATTTATACACTCTCGAAGTCATTCTGTCTCGTTCCATTCTCTCTACATGTCCGAACCACCTCAACAACCCCTCCTCAGCTCTCTGGATAATAGTTTTGGTAATCCCGCACCTCCTCCTAATTTCCAAACTCCGAATTCTCTGCATTATATTCACACCACACATTGACCTCAGACATGACATCTCCACTGCCTCCAGCCTTCTCCTCGTTGCAACATTCATCACCCATGCTTCACACCCATATAAGAGTGTTGGTATAACTATACTCTCTTACATTTCCCTCTTTACTTCCATGGACAAAGTTCTTTGTCTCCACAGACTCCGAAGTACACCACTCACCCTTTTCCCCTCATCAATTCTATGATTCACCTCATCCTTCATAGACCCATCTGCTGACATGTCCACTCCCAAATATCTGAATACATTCACCTCCTCCATACTCTCTCCCTCCAATCTGATATCCAATCTTTCGTCACCTAATCTTTTTGTTATCCTCATCACCTTACTCTTTCCTATATTCACTTTCAATTTTCTTCTTTTACACACCCTACCAAATTCATCCACCAACCTCTGCAACTTCTCTTCAGAATCTCCCAAAAGCACAGTGTCATCAGGAAAAAGCAACTGTGACAACTCCCACTTTGTATTTGATTCTTTATCTTTTAACCCCACACCTCTTGCCAAGACCCTCGCATTCACTTCTCTTACAACCCCATCTATAAATATATTGAACAACCACGGTGACATCACACATCCTTGTCTAAGGCCCACTTTTACTGGGAAATAGTCCCCTTCCCTCCTACACACTCTAACTTGAGCCTCACTATCCTCATAAAAACTCTTCACTGCTTTCAGTAACCTACCTCCTATTCCATACACCTGCAACATCTGCCACATTGCCCCCCTATCTACCCTATCATACGCCTTTTCCAAATCCATAAATGTCACAAAAACATCTTTACCCTTATCCAAATACTGTTCACCTATATGTTTCACTGTAAACACTTGGTCTACACACCCCCTACCTTTCCTAAAGCCCCCTTGTTCATCTACTATCCTGCTTTCTGTCTTACTCTTAATTCTTTCAATAATAACTCTACCATACACTTTACCAGGTATACTCAACAGACTTATCCCCCTATAATTTTTGCACTCTCTTTTGTCCCCTTTGCCTTTATACAAAGGAACAATACACGCTCTCTGCCAATCCCTAGGTACCTTACCCTCTTCCATACATTTATTAAATAATATCACCAACCACTCCAAAACTATATCTCCACCTGCTTTTAACATTTCTATCTTTATCCCATCAATCCCAGCTGCCTTACCCCCTTTCATTCTACCCACTGCCTCACGAACTTCCCCTACACTCACAACTGCCTCTTCCACACTCCTACACGATATTATTCCTCCTTGCCCTATACACGAAATCACAGCTTCCCTGTCTTCATCAACATTTAACAATTCCTCAAAATATTCCCTCCATCTTCCCGATACCTCTAACTCTACATTTAATAACTCTCCTCTCCTATTTTTAACTGTTAAATCCATTTGTTCCCTAGGCTTCCTCAAATTATTAATCTCACTCTTATTGTACTATATTACCTCAGTGACAACAACTGTAACACAACTGAACTACTCGCTATAGCACAGGAGCTGTAACATTATTACTAAACCATAGTGGTCATACAACATCTGGGGAATGACAGGCACCTGTCTCCAGGCACCTGCCTCCAAGCACTTAGCTCCAGGCTCCTGCCTACAGGTGCCTGCTTCCAGGCACCTAGCTCCAGGCACCTGCCTCCAGGTATCTGCCTCCAGGCACCTGTCTCCAGGCACCTGCCTACAGGCACCTGCCTACAGGCACCTGCCTACAGGCATCTGCCTCCAGACACGTAGCTCCAGGCACCTGCCTACAGGCACCTGTCTTCAGACACCTGCCCCCAGGCACCTGCCTCCAAGAACCTGCCTCCAGGCACCTGCCAATGTTAACACTTTAGTTTTCTCATGTTAGTTAACATCAATGTTAACGCTTCAGTTCTCCCATGTTAGTTAACATCAATGTTAACACTATAGTTTGCTCATGTTAGTTAACATCAATATTTTCCTCAACTATCTCAATTTATCCTTTATTATAGAACTGTTTTCTAGTCCATTAATTTGACTCTTAATATTGAAAGAGAACAACATTGTAATTTAACACTTTAACAATAATACCAAACTGAAGTAAAGTGTGAAGTATGTATTAACCTGTTGGTATTATATACCAGTTATTAAAAGGGATATACCAGGGTATTATCAGGGTGAGAGTCAGTATATTACACACACCAAGACATGATGGTGTAATTCAAGGATAATATAATAATATTCTGAATCTGTCAAAATTTAGATTTCAGAAGTAAAGTATTATGAATGATAATTTGGTAATATTTCTGTAAAAATTTCCCTACTAACATTGGTAATATAATTCTCAAGAAATCCCAACAGAATACAGTGGTACCCCGGTTTACGATATTTTTTCATTCCAGAATGCTGTTCAAGTGCCATTACCAAACGAATTTATCTCCTTAAGAAAAGTTGTAAAATAGACTAGTCCTTTTAGACCCCCAAAATTACACTTACAAAAGCATTTAAAAAAATAAACTTACATAAAAGGGTGAGTTTGGGGACCATCGTAAACCGGGGTACCACTGTATATTATTATATATTAATCAGGGGGAAAATGGGAGACATTCAGGTTTTTAAGGAATTCCCAATAACTTTGGTAATATAATTTAAGATCCCAGACAGGAATATTTATTATATATAATTAGGGAAAATGGAGACTTCCAAGGAGTTAGAATTAAGGATCTGTCACCAGTATCAAGGAGTCTTCCTTGAAGATGATGTCTACCTGAATTAAGAGTTCACCAGTATCAAGGAGTCTTCCTTGAAGGTGATGTCTACCTAAATTAAGAGTCTCTCACCAGTATCAAGGAGTCGTCCTTGAAAGTGATGTCTACCTGAACTCTTTTTCTCCCAGATTATTTAAGATTTTTTTTTTTTTTCGAAAATCAATGAAACTTTGTAAAGATTACTTGAAGGACATAAAAACACTGCAATGTTAGATCACAAATGTAATTTGTAAGGACAATACAAGGTGTTGCCATATGGCAGGGCTAGTAAGTTACAGGTACAATATAAACTTTTCTACTAAAAATATACCTTCCATACTTTTAGTTAATAATAAAGACAAAGGTAATAATTTCATACTGTGTATCAAACACTATGAAATCAAATGATATTCCATTAGCTAAACCCAAAAATTTGAAAGTAAAATAAAATATAAACACGAGTTTATTGTATTAAGATAGAGTTATATACAACAAAGCATGGTATGCACAGACCAATATTACACTTCTGCAACATACAGGGTTATAAGCTATTCCACAATGATAGGGTCAACAGGAAGGGTGGTGGAGTGGCCATGTATGTCAGAGATAATTTAAATTGTTGTGTTAGACAAGATATAAGATTAGAAACATCGGACACAGAATCTGTTTGGCTATAGTTTCTCGAGAGTCGTGAAAAATTAATTTTGGGTGTGATTTACAGGCCCCCAAACCTTGATAGGGAGCGCAGTAAGCTTCTATGGGACGAAATTCATAAGGCGTCTAGATATAAAAATGTTGTGTTAATGGGAGATTTTAACTTTAGACAAATTGATTGGAACAATGTGACAGGTAATCTTGAGTCTAGTGACTTTCTTGATACGGTTCAGGATTGTTTTTTAAAACAGTTTGTGACAGAACCAACTAGAGGTGGCAACTTGCTTGATTTGGTTCTTACCAACAAAGAATCACTAATTAATAATCTTGAGGTTAATGAAGAGCTTGGGGAAAGCGATCACAAATCACTTAGTTTCAATATATTATGGAATTACCCAGGTAACTGCAATCAAGTCCCTGTTCCAGACTTTTGTGTAGCCGACTTCATGGGGCTGAGAAATTACCTGGGTGGGCTTAATTGAGATGACCTGACTATGGGTCAGTCAGGTAGGGCTGGTTGCCAATATGACGTTGTTCCAAGTAGGGAAATTAGATCTAACAAAAATGATCCCAAATGGATAAACAATAAATTAAAACGCACATATAGGCGTATCAAAAGATGGGATGGGCAATTAAGAAATCAATATATACAATTAAAGAGAGTAATAAAAAAAAGAATTAGAAAAACAAAATGGGATTATGAGGCTAAAGTCGCAAGGGATTCGAAGACTAACCCAAAAGGGTTCTTTCAGGTATACAGAAGTAAGATTAGTGACAAGATAGGCCCACTTAAGAGTAACTCCGGTCAGATCACTGACAGTGATAAGGAAATGTGTGAACTTTTCAACACTTACTTCCTCTCAGTTTTTACTTAGGAAGATACTAGTGAAATTACAGAAATAATAAATTAAGTAGAACAGGACGATAATAAACTATGCACAATTTTTTTTTTATATTTTATTTAAAAGCTTACAATTTTCATACTAGCAACACATATTAAGTAGACACCTTACTATAAGTAAGGTCATAACAAAATACTAAACCAAACAACAGTATGCACAAAACGCACACACAATAATGAGCCATAACAACAAAACATTATGTTTACATACTAAACCGTAATATAACCCTAGTCATCGGTATTCATTATACTATTTTAATGACTCATACATTGCGTCGTCAATACATCACAAGACTTAGGCATAAATGCATCAACATTACAATACAACAAAATTTAGCGTAACATAACTCCTAACCTCTCCACAATCCTATACAAACTTTGTCCATACAAACATTTAAGCAACTGTAAATATGTAATATTAACTCTACCTAAACCCTCCTATACCCACTGGCTTGTCAACCTCCAAAGAAAACCCACCCCAGACCTAAGTCCTGTACAATAACCAACCATTCTATCACCTATATAGTGCCCTTATACAGTAACCCATCTCATTTAAAAATTACATTTATATAACATAAGTCCATACACTACCTATATTATACAATAATTCCTTAGGCACAAACAACTACGTACCCTTCACCTAAAAACATAGACACACGTTTTATAGATACATTTAAGGCAAACCAAAAAGTCGCCATAACTCAATCATTACACACTAACAGTGCCATGTTCGATGGTAATAATCACAAAACACACATAATAAAAGTGCTTGCCCTTTACTCCTTCCTCAAGCATATTAAATGCTTCCTCACCATTCATAATATATTTATAAACCTCGCTTCAGGCTCTGCACCACCATGCTCTTGTACATCAACATTCCTTTAAATTTCTCAAGTGTCCATAACCGATACTCAACATAACCATCTTTTATTTACACGAAAATCACTGAACACTACTGACAGGTAATAACATTATATATAATCCCACTTTCCACTCCATGCTGTACCTGTCGCACACTTTTCAATACTGCTCATATCACAATCCTGCAATACAATTAGGATTACAAGAACACTTAAACACTCATCATATTATACCTCCCTAGCTATAGATGAACCATAGCATCACTCCTATCGGCAAACCTACCAGTCTGACGTACTTGCAAGCCCGGCCACTGATTCATGAACCACAGTGAAAGCCCCCTTCACACTACCCCTGACACCCTCACCCCCCTTTTTAAGTCTTAAGTCGCACAAATACACCTGTCTCTCAAGTCTTTTGTCTGTGCCCCTTAATCCAGGACATTCCCCAAAAGCCCCATGGTGAACAGTCACCCACATGCCCATGCTGCAACCAACCCACTCCTCATCCACACGTCACCCACTCCTTTACACACAACATGCACACCACCCATACTAAGATACACCCCCCTTTCACATCCTCACCCCCTCCCCCTCCCTTACCCCTACCCCCCACGAACAGCCCTCTTAATCGTTCGCCGTATCAACCCCTAACAGTAACCTGACAGTCATGAGCCTATAAACCTCAGAAAAAGCCCGTCCCCAATCCCTACTACACACAACTTGATTCCTACACTTTGAACCTTCACCGCACGCATAAGTGCGATAAACCACCTCAACTACTGGGAACGCTTGAAGTTCCTAAACCTGTACTCTCTAGAACGCAGGCGGGAGAGATACATTATTATATACACATGGAAAATTCTCGAGGGCTTAGTACCAATCTTACACACGAAAATCACTCCGTACGAAAGCAAAAGACTCGGCAGGCGATGTAACATCCCCCCCAATGAAGAGCAGGGGTGCCACTAGCACGTTGAGGGACAAAACAAAAAGTGTCAGGGGCCCAAGATTGTTCAACTGCCTCCCAGCATACATCAGGGGGATTACCAACAAACCCCTGGCTGTCTTCAAGCAGGCACTGGACAGGCACCTAAAGTCGGTACCTGACCAGCCAGGCTGTGGTTCGTACGTTGGACTGCGTGCGGCCAGCAGTAACAGCCTGGTTGATCAGGCTCTGGTCCAACAGGAGGCCTGGTCACGGACCGGGCCGCGGGGGCGTTGACCCCTGGAATTCTCTCCAGGTAGACTCCAGGTATAAAACCGCGCCGCCAGCACCCGAACCCTCACCTCTCCTACTACCTCCCTTATACTCCAAGACACATGAATGTAATCCACTACAATATACAGAATGGCTCTCCTCACGTCCACAACTACTCCCTTCACGTCCAGACTTAAAACCCTCAAAAAAGACAACTCATCCCCACCTACCCACCTTTTTCAGTTCGTGTTCAGTAGAAATAGTATATCTCCTCCCTGTTGGCTCTTTTTTAACAGCAATTTTTCCATCTCTTGCAAAGCACTGGTGAATTTTCCTGCCAATTCGTAACTTTCTTAGTCTATAGAGGAGATTTTGCCGCAGTTTGGTCAAGCATTCGTTTATATACACCTCACTTTTCACGGTTATATAAGTATTTAGAAGATTATTTCTTTGAGAGCTACAGTTGAATTTTAGTATTACTGATTTCTTTCCAGGTTGGTATCCTATCACTTTACATTCCTTTATGTCATCACTTGGTGTGTTAAGATGAAGATGGTCTTAGATGAGTTGCAAGGTGGTTTGTTTACATGTCTCCTGAGTTACAGTTGCTGGAAGATGTTTGTTG
>WNWK01025276.1:0-28729 GCA_009830355.1 Cherax destructor | reverse complement strand
TTGAATCACTATCCTACTCATCTTCGTGTCGTTTGCGTAATTTGCTCATATCACTAGTACTCTCATCAAGGTCATTGATATATATTATAAATACAATGGGCCTAGACTGATCCCTGTGGAACACCACTTGTTACAAGTCCCCATTCGGATTTAACCCCATTTATGCACACTCTCTGCTTCCTATTGGTGAGCCATGACTCGATCCATGACAGCACTTTTCCCTAATGCCATGAGCTGCCACTTTCTTTAACAGTCTCTGGTGCGGTACTCTATCAAAGCCTTACTAAAGTCTAAATAAACAATATCGAATTCTTTATCGTGATCAACAGCCTCAAAAGCTTTACTGAAGAAGGTTAATAAATTAGATAGGCAGGAACGGCCCCTCGTGAATCCATGCTGGTATCATTAATCAAATTATGGTTATCTAGATGGCTTCTAATAATATCAGCTATAATTGACTCTAGTAATTTGCCTACAATTGAGGTCAGGCTTATTGGGCGGTAGTTTGACGGTAGTGACTTGTCCCCTGCTTTAAAAATAGGAATTACATTAGCCATCTTCCACATATCAGACACTACACCTGTTTGAAGAGATAAATTAAAAATGTTAGATATTGGTTCACAGAGTTCCATTTTGCATTCCTTAAGAACCCTTGCAAACAGCTCATCAGGACCCGGCGATTTATTTTGTTTCAGTCGGTCCAGCTGTTTCATAATCATTTCGCTAGTGACTGTGATATTACATAATTTATCTTCTTCTGGGCCTCTGTAAAATTAATTACTGGGATATTATTAATGTCTTCCTGTGTGAAAACCGAGAGAAAATAATTATTAAAAATAGAGCACATATCATTCTCCTTGTCAGTAAGATGCCCAAAGGAAAAATAAACACATAAGCAGTATAATGTGATCCTTTGTTGACAACGTTTCGCCCACGCAGTGGGCTTTATCGAGTCTGTGACTCGATAAAGCCCACTGCGTGGGCGAAACGTTGTCAATAAAGGATCACATTATACTGCTTATGTGTTTATTTTTCCATTGTGTCGGTATTTTATACCATTTATTTCCAAGATGCCCAAAGTTATTTTTAAGGGGACCTATCTTATCCCTAACTTTTGTTCTATAAACCTGGAAAAAACTTTTAGGGTTAGTTTTTGAATCCCTAGCAACTTTAATTTCATAGTCCCGTTTAGCTTTTCTTATTCCCTTTTTAACGTCCCTCTTAATGTCAGTATACTGATTTATTAGATGACCCTCACCTCTTTTTATGCGCCTATAAATTCCTTTCTTCTGCCCTAAAAGATATTTGAGCCTATTATTCATCCATTTTGGGTCATTTCTACTTGATCTAATTTCTTTATACGGGATAAATGATCTTTGAGCAGCCTGTATAGTGTTAAGAAAACTGTCATATTGATACCTCTCTTCTTCACCCCAGTCCACAGTTGATAAGTGTTCTCTAAGTCCATTATAATCTGCTAAGCGAAAATCTGGGACCATTACTGAATTATCCTACTATCATACATCCATTCAATGCTAAAGGTAATTGACTTGTGGTCGCTTGAGCCGAGTTCCTCTGTAATTTCTAAATTATTAACAAGGGTTTCCTTGCTTGCCAGAACCAAGTCAAGAAGGTTATTTCCCCTTGTAGGTTCTGTTACAAACTGCTTCAAAAAGCAATCCTGAACTACTTCTAAAAGTCGTTAGATTCTAAATTCCCTGTCATGAAATTCCAATCAATCTGACTAAAGTTAAAGTCCCTAGAATTACTACGTCATCGTGTCTTGTGGCCTTAACAATTTCCTCCCAAAGTAGTCTCCTTGTTCCCTATCTAAGTTTGGAGGACGGTAAATCACGCCTAAAATCAAATTTTCACACCCCTCTGAAAATTCTACCCAGACAGACTCTGTATGTGTTAATTCAGACTTTATACCCGTTTTTATGCAACAATTTAAATGATCACGGACATAGAGTGCCGTGCCACCCCCTTTCCCGATACTTCTGTCTACTTGGAACAATTTAAAACCCTGAATGTGACATTCGGCAGGCAAGTCACGATTTTTCATATTAAACCATGTCTCAGTTATTGCAAAAACATCAATATTACCCGTACTTGCAACTAATCTCAACTCGTCCATCTTATTCCTAGCACTACGACTATTGGTGTAATATATATTTAGAGACCCTCCTTTCTCTTTACCCTTCCTGCTCATCTCTGTTTTTCCACTATACCTATTACTGTCCTTGTCATCTAGTGGAAATAAATGGTATAAAATACCGACACAATGGAAAAATAAACACATAAGCAGTATAATGTGATCCTTTATTGACAACGTTTCGCCCACGCAGTGGGCTTTATCGAGTCACAGACAGATCTACCTGGAAAATGAGCAACATGGAGATATATATAGGGTACAGTCAGGTGGAGAATGCTGGGTCAGGTGGAGAAAGCTGCATGTGAGTCTTAAAAGTAGTGTGATAGTTAAAAACATAGTGTGACTTAAAGGACCTGCAGTGTACCATTCTTGAGTTCTAGGTGGGATAGCGTTGAAGAAGTTTCTTGGCAATAGGTTCAGCTATGTTGTAGAAGCCGTTGTTCTGGTTGAAGTTGTTGGATATACAGATGAGTGATGATTCTAGGATTCTTCGGTATTGCGTGTTGTCTTCTTTGGCGATGAGTCTTGCGTTTCTGTAGTTGATTAAATGGTTGTGTAAATTTCGGTGTTGAACACAGGCATTTCTTGAGTCGTCAGATCTGCCTGCGTACTGGTGTTCTGAAATGCGTGTTTGCATTCTTCTTCAAGGAACTCACTGCTGCAGATTCTGAGTGCGCGCAGGAAAAAGCCTATAATTACACCACGTTTAATTTTGGTGTCGTGGTGAGAGTAGAAGTGGAGAAGATCGTGTTGATTGGTAGGTTTTCGATAGACTTTAAAACGAAGTTAACATAAGAACATAAGAACATAAGAAAGGAGGAACACTGCAGCAGGCCTGTTGGCCCATACTAGGCAGGTCCTTCACATTCCATCCCACTAACAGAATATTTGTTCAACCTAATTTTCAATGCTACCCAAGAAATAAGCTTTGATAATTTTATTTACTCATGTGCAATTCCCAATCAAATCCAACCCCTTTCACTCATGAATTTATCCAACCTAAATTTAAAACTACCCAAGGTCCTTGCTTCAATAACCCTACTAGGCAGACTGTTCCACTCATCAACTACCCTATTTCCAAACCAATACTTTCCTATATCCTTTCTAAATCTAAACTTATCTAACTTGAATCCATTATTGCGGGTTCTCTCTTGGAGAGATATCCTCAAGACCTTATTTATATCCCCTTTGTTAATACCCATTTTCCACTTGTATACCTCGATCATGTCTCCCCTCATTCTACGTCTTACAAGTGAATGTAATTTTAGGGTCTTCAATCTTCCTTCGTAAGGAAGATTTCTAATGCTATGTATTAATTTAGTCATTCTACGCTGAATGTTTTCTAACGAATTTATGTCCATTCTGTAATATGGAGACCAAAACTGGGCTGCGTAATCTAGGTGAGGCCTTACTAATGATGTATAAAGCTGTAATATAACCTCTGGACTTCTGTTGCTAACACTTTTGATATAAATCCCAGTAATCTATTTGCCTTATTACGTACGCTTAGGCATTGCTGTCTTGGTTTAAGGTTGCTGCTTACCATCACCCCCAAGTCCTTCTCGCAATCTGTATGGCTAAGTTCTACGTTATTTAACTTATAAGTGCTTGGGTTATGGATACTCCTGAGCTTCAGTACCTTGCATTTATCTACATTGAACTGCATCTGCCACTTTTCTGACCACGAGTTAAGTTTGTCTAAATCTTCCTGAAGTTCTATGACATCTATGTTTGAATCAATTATCCTACCTATCTTCGTGTCGTCGGCGAATTTGCTCATATCACTAGTAATTCCCTCATCAAGGTCATTGATATATATTATAAATAACAATGGGCCTAAGACTGATCCTGTGGAACACCACTTGTTACAAGTCCCCATTCGGATTTAACCCCATTTATGCACACTCTCTGCTTCCTATTGGTGAGCCATGACTCGATCCATGACAGCACTTTTCCCCCAATGCCATGAGCTGCCACTTTCTTTAACAGTCTCTGGTGCGGTACTCTATCAAAAGCCTTACTAAAGTCTAAATAAACAATATCGAATTCTTTATCGTGATCAACAGCCTCAAAAGCTTTACTGAAGAAGGTTAATAAATTAGATAGGCAGGAACGGCCCTCGTGAATCCATGCTGGGTATCATTAATCAAATTATGGTTATCTAGATGGCTTCTAATAATATCAGCTATAATTGACTCTAGTAATTTGCCTACAATTGAGGTCAGGCTTATTGGGCGGTAGTTTGACGGTAGCGACTTGTCCCCTGCTTTAAAAATAGGAATTACATTAGCCATCTTCCACATATCAGACACTACACCTGTTTGAAGAGATAAATTAAAAATGTTAGATATTGGTTCACAGAGTTCCATTTTGCATTCCTTAAGAACCCTTGCAAAAAGCTCATCAGGACCCGGTGATTTATTTTGTTTCAGTCGGTCCAGCTGTTTCACAATCATTTCGCTAGTGACTGTGATATTACATAATTTATCTTCTTCTGGGCCTCTGTAAAAATTAATTACTGGGATATTATTAATGTCTTCCTGTGTGAAAACCGAGAGAAAATAATTATTAAAAATAGAGCACATATCATTCTCCTTGTCAGTAAGATGCCCAAAGTTATTTTTAAGGGGACATCAAGGAAAGGAAGAGTGTTGTCGACTTCTTCTTCTAGTGTAAACTGGATTGATGGCTCAACCTGGTTGAGTTCGTGTTGGAGAGCTTGAACGTTGAAGCGTCTGGGAGTTATGATGAGAATGTCGTCACCTGGCTTCGTTATGTTGACGACATTCTCATCATAACTCCCAGACGCTTCAACGTTCAAGCTCTCAACACGAACTCAACCAGGTTGAGCCATCAATCCAGTTTACACTAGAAGAAGAAGTCGACAACACTCTTCCTTCCTTGATGTTCTTCTCTGCAAAGCTGACCATGAACTTCGTTTTAAAGTCTATCGAAAACCTACCAATCAACACGATCTTCTCCACTTCTACTCTCACCACGACACCAAAATTAAACGTGGTGTAATTATAGGCTTTTCCTGCGCGCACTCAGAATCTGCAGCAGTGAGTTCCTTGAAGAAGAATGCTCCCTCATTGAACAAGTTTTCCAAACTTCACTATTCTCGTCACTTCATTAGAGACTGCAGACGACGGGCATTTAACATCTTTAACACACCCAGAGAAGACTCTGCTGAGAAGAGATACATAGTCCTTCCCACCAACTCCATTTCCAAACAAGTTTCCAACATTTTTCTAAGACCTCATTCCGAGTATCCACCTCCACATCCACCACCATCAAGGACATTACCAGTAACAGACAGGAAAAGCTTCAATCCACGGCAGGGGTATACACAATCCTTGTAATGGCTGCAGCAAATTATACGTTGGCGAAACATCCAGAGACCTACAAACACGCATTTCAGAACACCAGTACGCAGGCAGATCTGACGACTCAAGAAATGCCTGTGTTCAACACCGAAATTTACACAACCATTTAATCAACTACAGAAACGCAAGACTCATCGCCAAAGAAGACAACACGCAATACCGAAGAATCCTAGAATCATCACTCATCTGTATATCCAACAACTTCAACCAGAACAACGGCTTCTACAACATAGCTGAACCTATTGCCAAGAAACTTCTTCAACGCTATCCCACCTAGAACTCAAGAATGGTACACTGCAGGTCCTTTAAGTCACACTATGTTTTTAACTATCACACTACTTTTAAGACTCACATGCAGCTTTCTCCACCTGACCCAGCATTCTCCACCTGACTGTACCCTATATATATCTCCATGTTGCTCATTTTCCAGGTAGATCTGTCTGTGACTCGATAAAGCCCACTGCGTGGGCGAAACGTTGTCAATAAAGGATCACATTATACTGCTTATGTGTTTATTTTTCCATTGTCATCTAGTGTCACTAGCTTTCCACTATCCACCTTATTCTGCCTATTACTAGTTCTCCTACAACTTATAATATTACTACACTGGGACTTCTCTGTTTTCCCCCCAAAACCCATACCACTAACTATTTCTAGTTTAAAGCCCTAACAGCTCCCTCCACTGCAGTTGCCAGTGCCCCCACCCCAGACCTGGATAAGTGAACTCCATCCCTGGCATACATGTCATTTCTGCCATAGAAGAGGTCCCAGTTGTCAATGAATGTTACTGAATTTTCCTTACAGTATTTGTCCAGCCAGCAATTGACACCAATTGCCCTGGACAGCCATTCATTTCCAACTCCTCTCCTTGGCAAAATACCACATAGCAACTTTAATTTCGTAGTCCCGCTTAGCTTTTCTTATCCCCTTTTTAACGTCCCTCTTAATGTCAATATACTGATTCATAAGATGACCCTTGTATGGGCCAGTAGGCCTTCTGCAGTGTTCCTCCATTCTTATGTTCTTATGTTCTTATGACCCTCACCTCTTTTGATACGCCTATAAATTCCTTTCTTCTGCCCTAAAAGATATTTGAGCCTATTATTCATCCATTTTGGGTCATTTCTATTCGATCTAATTTCTTTATATGGGATAAATATTCTTTGGGCAGCATGTATAGTGCTCAGAAAACTGTCATATTGATAGCTCTCTTCATTACCCCAGTCCACAGATGATAAGTGTTCTCTAAGTCCATTGTAATCTGCTAAGCGAAAATCTGGGACCGTTACTGAGTTATTCCTACTATGAAACTTCCATTCAATGCCAAAGGTAATTGATTTGTGGTCGCTTGCGCCGAGTTCCTCTGTAATTTCTAAATTATTAACAAGGGTTTCCTTGTTTGCCAGAACTAAGTCAAGCAGATTATTTCCCTTGTAGGTTCTGTCACAAACTGCTTCAAAAAACAATCTTGAACTACTTCTAAGAAGTCGTTAGATTCTAAATTCCCAGTCAAAAAATTCCAATCAATTTGACTAAAGTTGAAGTCACCCAGAATAACTACGTTATCGTGCATTGTGGCCTTAACAATTTCCTCCATAGTAGTCTCCCTTGGTCCCTATCTAAGTTTGGGGGACGGTATATCACACCTATAATCAATTTTCATGCCCTCTGAAAATTCTATCCAGACAGACTCTGTATGTGTTATTTCAGACTTTATTCCCTTTTTATGCAACAGTTCAAGCGATCTCGGACATACAGGGCCACTCCACCCCCCTTCCCGAAACTTCTGTCTACTTGGAACAATTTAAAACCCTGTATATGACATTCAGCAGGCATGTCCCTATTTTTCGTATTGAACCACGTCTCAGTTATGGCAAATACATCAATGTTACCTGCACTTGCAACTAATCTCAAATCGTCCATCTTATTCCTAGCACTACGACTATTTGTATAATACACTTTTAAAGACCCTCCTTTCTCTTTACCCTTCCTGCTCCATTCTGTTTTTCCACTATACATATTACTGTCCTTGTTATTGTTAATAATTTTTATATCAAAGCCTAGATCTATATTTCGACATTCAGTATTTTCCATTTCTAAATCCATACCTCTAACTGCTTCTACAACATAGCTGAACCTATTGCCAAGAAACTTCTTCAACGCTATCCCACCGAGAACTCAAGAATGGAACACTGCAGGTCCTTTAAGTCACACAATGTTTTTAACTATCACACTACTTTTAAGATTGTCACATGCAGCTTTCTCCACCTGACCCAGCATTCTCCCCCTGACTATACCCTATATATAGTCATGTTACTCATTTTCCAGGTAGATCTGTCTGTGACTCGATAAAGCCCACTGCGTGGGCGAAACGTTATCAATAAAGGATCACATTATACTGCTTATGTGTTTATTTTTCCATTGTGTCGGTATTTTATACCATTTATTTCCACAGCAGAGTCTTACATAGACCCATGGCTGCTCAGCAGTCTTACACAGACCCATGGCTGCTCAGCAGTCTTACACAGACCCCCGGCTGCTTAGCAGTCTTACAGTAAAGCCTCTCGCTTCCAAACATAAGCAAAACAGTTATTTTTACTTTTTTTCAGTTAAATTATACACAAGAATAGGTGAAAGCACCTTACGATAGCCTACATTCAGCGAACTATCTTATTTCCTACTAATATAGGCCTAGGGGACAGATGAGGCCATTAACCTCTCATCCTGGCTATAAGCCTACCAGTGATCACTGCTGCTCCCCTCAATGTACATAAGAACTTAAGAACATAAGAATGGAGGAACACTACAGAAGGCCTACTGGCCCATACAAGGCAGGTCCTTATCAAAACCACCACTACCTAAGAATTTACTCCTGTACTCACGACACTAATCAAACCCAGCCCCTCCCACTCATATATTTGTCCAATCTCTTTTTAAAGCCACCCAAGGTCCTAGCCTCTATCACCCTACTCGGAAGATTGTTCCACGCATCTACAACTCTGTTCGAAAACCAGTACTTGCCTATGTCCTTTCTAAATCTAAATTTATCCAATTTAAATCCGTTATTTCTCGTTCTTAGTTGGTTCGATATCCTCAGTATTTTATTAATATCTCCTTTGTTTATGTCCATCATCCACTTGTACACCTCGATGATATCTCCCCTCATTCTACGTCTCTCCAGAGAGAGGAGATTCAATGCTCTAAGTCTATCTTCATACGGGAGATTTCTTATACTGTAAATCATTTTAGTCATTCTTCTTTGTATGTTCTCCAATGAATCTATATCCATCCTGTAGTAAGGAGACCAAAACTGAGCTGCATAATCCAAATGAGGTCTCACTAGTGATGTATAGAGCTGTAAAATAACTTTTGAAATAAATCCTAGTAATCTGTTAGCCTTATTGCGCACACTTAGGCACTGTTGTCTTGACTTTAGATTTCTGCTTACCATGACTCCCAAGTCTTTTTCACATTCTGTATGATCAAGCTCTACTTCACCTAGTTTATAAATTCGAGGGATATTTTCATTACCAACGACTAGCACCTTACACTTGTCCACATTGAACTTCATCTGCCACTTTTCAGACCAAGACATTAATTTATCCAAATCCTCCTGGAGTTCACTGGTATCCTCCTCAGAATGAATTATACGGCCTATTTTTGTATCATCAGCAAATTTACTCATGTCACTTGCAATTCCTTCATCAAGGTCATTTATGTAAATTATGAACAACTATGTGCCCAAAACTTATCCTTGTGGAACGCCACTGGTGACAAATCCCCATTCAGATTTGACCCCATTAATGGAAACTCTCTGCTTTCTATTGGTAAGCAATGCCTCTATCCATGCTAGAACTTTACCTCCTATACCATGAGCTGCCACCTTTCTTAAGAGTCTCTTGTGAGGTACTCTATCGAAGGCCTTACTGAAATCCAAGTAAACTATATCATATTCTTTATCACTGTCTACTGCCTCAAATGTTTTATTGAAAAACGTCAGTAAATTTGTCAGGCAGGAACGACCTCTCGTAAACCCATGCTGAGATTCATTAATCAAATTATGTTCTTCAAGGTGACTTCTGATAATTTTTATTTTTTTTTATTAACACATCGGCCGATTCCCACCAAGGCAGGGTGGCCCGAAAAAGAAAAACTTTCATCATCATTCACTCCATCACTGTCTTGCCAGAAGGGTGCTTTACACTACAGTTATAAAACTGCAACATTAACACCCCTCTCCAGAACTCAAGTCCGGCCTGCCGGTTTCCCTGAATCCCTTCATAAATGTTACTTTGCTCACACTCCAACAGCACGTCAAGTATTAAAAACCATATGCCTCCATTCACTCCTATCAAATACGCTCACACATGCTTGCTGGAAGTCCAAGCCCCTCGCACACAAAACTTCCTTTACCCCTCCCTCCAACCTTTCCTAGGCCGACCCCTACCCCGCCTTCCCTCCACTACAGATTTATACACTCTTGAAGTCACTCTGTCTCGTTCCATTCTCTCTACATGTCCAAACCATCTCAACAACCCCTCCTCAGCTCTCTGGACAATCGTTTTGGTAATCCCGCACCTCCTCCTAATTTCCAAACTCCGAATTCTCTGCATTATATTCACACCACACATTGACCTCAGACATGACATCTCCACTGCCTCCAGCCTTCTCCTCGTTGCAACATTCATCACCCATGCTTCACACCCATATAAGAGCGTTGGTATAACTATACTCTCATACATTCCCTCTTTACTTCCATGGACAAGGTTCTTTGTCTCCACAGACTCCGAAGTGCTCCAATCACCCTTTTCCCCTCATCAATTCTATGATTCACCTCATCCTTCATAGACCCATCCGCCGACATGTCCACTCCCAAATATCTGAATACATTCACCTCCTCCATACTCTCTCCCTCCAATCTGATATCAATCTTTCGTCACCTATTCTTTTGTTATCCTCATCACCTTACTCTTTCCTATATTCACTTTCAATTTTCTTCTTTTACACACCCTACCAAATTCATCCACCAACCTCTGCAGCTTCTCTTCAGAATCTCCCAAAAGCACAGTGTCATCAGCAAAAAGCAACTGTGACAACTCCACTTTGTATTTGCTTCTTTATCTTTTAGCCCAACACCTCTTGCCAAGACCCTCGCATTCACTTCTCTTACAACCCCATCTATAAATATATTGAACAACCACGGTGACATCACACATCCTTGCCTAAGGCCCACTTTTACTGGGAAATAGTCCCTTCCCTCCTACACACTCTAACCTGAGCCTCACTATCCTCATAAAAACTCTTCACTGCTTTCAGTAACCTTCCTCCTATTCCATACACCTGCAACATCTGCCACATTGCCCCCTATGTACCCTATCATACGCCTTTTCCAAATCCATAAATGCCACAAAAACATCTTTACCCTTATCCAAATACTGTTCACCTATATGTTTCACTGTAAACACTTGGTCTACACACCCCTACCTTTCCTAAAGCCCCCTTGTTCATCTGCTATCCTGCTTTCTGTTTTACTCTTAATTCTTTCAATAATAACTCTACCATACACTTTACCAGGTACACTCAACAGACTTATTCCCTATAATTTTTGCACTCTCTTTTGTCCCCTTTGCCTTTATACAAAGGAACAATACACGCTCTCTGCCAATCCCTAGGTACCTTACCCTCTTCCATACATTTATTAAATAATAGCACCAACCACTCCAAAATTATATCCCCACCTGCTTTTAACATTTCTATCTTTATCCCATCAATCCCAGCTGCCTTACCCCCTTTCATTCTACCCACTGCCTCACGAACTTCCCTACACCCACAACTGGCTCTTCCACACTCCTACAAGATGTTATTCCTCCTTGCCCTACACACGAAATCACAGCTTCCTGTCTTCATCAACATTTAACAAATCCTCAAAATATTCTCTCCATCTTCCCGATACCTCTAACTCTCCATTTAATAACTCTCCTCTCCTATTTTTAACTGTCAAATCCATTTGTTCTCTAGGCTTCCTCAACTTATTAATCTCATTCCAAAACTTTTTCTTATTTTCAACAAAATTTGCTGATAACATCTCACCACTCTCTCATCTGCTCTCTTTTTACATTGCTTCACCACTCTTTTAACCTCTCTTTTTCTCTCCATATACTCTTCCCTCCTTGCATCACTTCTACTTTGTAAAAACCTCTCATATGCTAACTTTTTCTCCTTACTACTCTCTTTACATCATCATTCCACCAATCGCTCCTCTTCCCTCCGCACCCACTCGCCTGTAACCACAAACTTCTGCTGAACACTCTAACACTACATTTTTAAATCTACCCCATACATTTTCGACCCCATTGCCTACACTCTCACTAGCCCATCTATCCTCCAATAGTTGTTTATATCTTACCCTAACTGCCTCCTCTTTTAGTTTATAAACCTTCACCTCTCTTTTACTTACTGATTCTATTTTCCTTGTATCCCATCTACCTTTTACTCCCACTGTAGCTATAACTAAAAAGTGATCTGATATATCTGTAGCCCTCTATAAACATGTACATCCTGAAGTCTACTCAACAGTCTTTTATCTACCAATACATAGTCCAACAAACTACTGTCATTACGCCCTACATCATATCTTGTATACTTATTTATCCTCTTTTTCTTAAAATATGTATTACCTATAACTAAACCCCTTTCTATACAAAGTTCAATCAAAGGGCTCCCATTATCATTTACACCTGGCACCCCAAACTTACCTACTACACCCTCTCTGCATGTTTCTCCCACTTTAGCATTTAGGTCCCCTACCACAATTACTCTCTCATTTGGTTCAAAAGTTCCTATACATTCGCTTAACATTTCCCAAAATCTCTCTCTCTCCTCTACACTCCTCTCTTCTCCAGGTGCATACACGCTTATTATGACCCACTTTTCGCATCCGACCCTTATTTTAATCCACATAATCCTTGAATTTACACATTTATATTCCCTCTTTTCCTTCCATAACTGATCCTTCAACATTATTGCTACCCCTTCCTTAGCTCTAACTCTCTCAGATACTCCTGACTTAATCCCATTTATTTCTCCCACTGAAACTCGCCTACCCCCTTCAGCTTTGTTTCGCTTAGGGCCAGGACATCCAACTTCTTTTCATTCATAACATCGGCAATCATCTCTTTCTTATCATCCGCACTACATCCACGCACATTCAGACAACCCAATTTTATAAAGTTTTTCTTCTTCTTGTTTTTAGTGGATTTGTACAGGAGAAGGGGTTACTAGCCCATTGCTCCCGGCATCTTAGTCGCCTCATACGACACGCATGGCTTACGGAGGAAAGATTCTTTTCCACTTCCCCATAATTGATTCTAATAATTTGCCTACTATAGACGTGAGGCTTATTGGACGGTAATTTGATGGAATGGACTTATCCCCTGATTTGAATATAGGAACTACATTAGCTATCTTCCACATCTCTGGCACAACACCAGTTAGGATGGACGTATTAAACACATTCGTTAATGGCTGACTAAGTTCCATTTTGCATTCTTTAAGTACCCTGGAAAACAACTCGTCGGGTCCCGTGGACTTATTTTGCTTCAGTTTATCTATCTGTTTGATAACCATGTCCCTCGTGACAGTAATATTAGTTAATTTGAATTCTTCAGGAACTGAATAATTGTTAATTTCTGGAATCTCATTTACGTCTTCTTGTGTAAAGACTGACAAAAAATAGTCATTAAATAGAGAACACATTTCCAGTTCGTTATCCGTCAGCTGTCCATTCCCAATTTTCAGAGGTCCTACCTTTTCCCTCACCTTCGTCCTGTACACTTGAAAGAACCCTTTTGGATTAGTCTTTGATTCATTAGCAACCTTAATCTCATAGTCACGTTTAGCCTTTCTAATCCCCTTTTTTACTTCTCTTTTCAACTGAACATATTGGTCAATAAGGTTAACATCTCCTCTTTTGATGCGCCTATAAATTCCTCTTTTCTCCCCTAATAGATGTTTTAGCCTAAATTCTCTCTGGGGAATAAACATACTCTGTGCACGTTGTACATTATTAAGAAAAAAATCATAAACGCAGATCCCATCGTAATCGTTAGCTAGATTACCCCAGTCGAGATTAGACAGGTGTTCCCTAAGTCCAATATAATCGCCAGAACGAAAATCAGGAACTTTACCGTATTATCCCTATTCTCGTACTCCCATGTAATATTAAAAGTAATGGATTTGTGATCACTAGCTCCAAGCTCTTCAGTGATCTCCAGATTATTTACAAGAGTTTCTTTATTTGACAAGACTAGGTCGAGCAAATTATTACCTCTGGTAGGCTCCGTCACACACTGCTTCAGAAAACAGTCCTGAACTACTTCCATAAAGTCACTGGACTCCAGATTACCGGTCAAAGAAGTCCAGTCAATTTGACTAAAGTTAAAATCCCTACTATCACTACGTTATTGTGCCTAGAAGCCCTAACAATTTCGTCCCAAAGAAGTCTCCCTCTATCGTGATCCAAGCCTGGAGGTCGGTATATTACACCTAGAATCAGTTTTTCTTGACCTTCTAGAAACTCTACCCAAACAGATTCTGTTAATGATCCATCTATTTTTATGCCTGTTTTTATGCAGCAATTTATATTTTCTCGTACATACAATGCAACTCCACCCCCTTTCCCATTATATCTATCTACATGGAACAACTTAAACCCCTGAATATGACACTCAGCAATCATATCCCGACTCTTTGTATAATACCATGTTTCAGTTATTGCAATGACATCAAAGTTCCCAGCACATGCTACCAAACGTAATTCGTTAATTTTATTTCTGGCGCTTCGACAGTTAGTATAAAATACATTGATATGTATCTTCTTGTGAACCTTTTTCAGCTTTTGTTTTACACAATTTCTGTTACTATCATTACCATGTGTCACTCGATTACTGTTATTATGATTTATGATATCAAAGCCTGAATCAATATTTTGGCCCTCATTATTTACCATTCCTAAACCCATACCTCTAACTAATCCTAGTTTAAAGCCCTAACAACATCCTCAACTGAGCTAGCGAGAAATCCTACACCTTCCCTGGATAAGTGAACCCCATCCCTGGCATACATGTCATTTCGGCCATAACTTCCCATCTCGACCTCATGCATAGCTCCTGCTTGTTACTAATCATTGTACTCCTGTACAGTGAATAATAACGGCAAGGTCGATTAACAGTTTTCGGTTTGTGCATACAAGTGGTATTAGCAGCGGTTCTTTCTAGGTCTCCACTTTGATGTCACAGCTGGCACTACCATTAAGTTGCAAGTCAGACACCTACATCATTACAGATGGAGGAAAACTGGCCGAAAATAAGCATGTATCAGCATAATGTGATTAAAGTTGCTGAGATGTAATTATTGCCAGCCTTTATACCCGTGAACGACACAAGTGTTGCTGGTGTCTTCTCAATTACAAGGAAATTTGGGTTTTGAGCACCTACAAAATTCCACTCAATTTGTCGAAAGTAGATCTTGTAGCATCGCCACATGGAATTGTGTATAATCCTGGGAAGAATATTTCCTCACATGTTCAAGAATGCAAATATGCTTGCAACCGAGATGAGAGCAGCACCGCTTGTGTCACACACACTGGCACATCTCATACAGAGAAACAACTCAGAAATATTTTACAAAGAATACGAGATGAATAGACACTGTCATATTTCAGTTGTTCAAGGCTCAATCAACAGCCACCCATTTAACTGTTGGTGTTTTTAAACCGTAGGATGTTGTCTGTGGTTTAAAGGATAGGCTCCAATACGTCCTCTTAATAATTATGTCATATTTTCACATAGGGTTTGCAGCCCATTTCTGAGTTAGGTTGGGTTAGGTTAGGTTAGGTTGGGTTAGGCACGTTGGTTAGGTTAGGTTATGTTAGGTTACAATGGAAAAACTATAAACAAAAGATACAAGAAACGGGCACGCACTACGTGCGGCTCATGTGTCATATTTCATCTGTTCATGGCTCCGTTAACAGTCACCGATATGACTGTTTGTACAACAGTACTCTGTTGTCTGTGGTTAAGAGAACGGGCTGCCTTAATTGCTACTTCCAACATGAAAGAGCAAAGGGCCGGCGACTACTACATCTCCAAATCTTTAGCACACATGTCTTCAAGCTTCTCGGCTGCCACATGACATACATTCACCTGACCATATACTTTGACTTGCATTCTTCAGTATATATATTATGCTCTTGTATTATTTGGAGTGACCAAGGTCTCAGAACTTTAATGTATCCATTAAAAGATATCCTCAAGTGTATGCACTAGATTCTTTTATTCCATATTGTGGGCATCATTATAACATCAAAGATTTCTCTATCCGCCATCCACTCTTTCCGGCTATAATGCTTGTTATATAACAAGCAAGTGATTTTTTTCATGTGTGGAAAAACGCGAAATTATAATTAAAGAAAAGAAAAAAGTAGCGAGAAATGGATACTACCATAACTACTGTTAGCACTATGACTTTAAGTACTAATTGTGCTTGTACCAGTGTCATAGGTGATCCGTGGCCAACTAGACATCCTGAAGCAGGTGTCATAGGTGATCCGTGGCCAACTAGACATCCTGAAGCAGGTGTCATAGGTGATCCGTGGCCAACTAGACATCCTGAAGCAGGTGTCATAGGTGATCCGTGGCCAACTAGACATCCTGAAGCAGGTGTCATAGGTGACTGGCCAACTAGACATCCTGAAGAGTGTCATAGGTGATCCGTGGCCAACTAGACATCCTGAAGCAGGTGTCATAGGTGATCCTAACTAGACATCCTGAAGAGTTGGTGAAGAAATTCAGTTTTTCAATAACAACAATCAGCCTCTGCATATTATAAAGCTGAATCCTATATTTGTGAAAAGCGTCTTGCGTGAAGAATCAATACCGGTTATCTGTAAGTCAACAGGATAAACAATACTCACGAGTAGATGAGTAAGATACATGTGAAACGGTTATGTTTCTTTATTCTTGAAACATTTCGCTTACACAGTAGACTCTTTAGTCAGGTACGGAGGTGACGTCTGTGAGACTCCGTGCCTCACCTTTGGCAGTATATAAGGCTCCAGTCTCATGCTTCACCTTCACATTGTTCCAAACTATGGCGCTGTATTCTCCAGATAAGGGGTTGATCACCATATTTGACTGAAGAAGCCTATTGTGTAGGAGAAACCTTTCAAGAATTAAGAAAACTAAGTGTGTACATGTTTTTTACTCATCTATCTGTAACTCCACAAAAAAATCTACTTTCTTGTTGCATATCTATCCTTGAAATGTGGGGAGTGTTGTTGCATCATGCTGTTGCTGCTGTTGCCACCACTACCATCACCAGTACCGATGATAATAAAGATAATGATAATTATGATGATTGATACTTTTTCTTCCTTTCTCTTCCTCCTGCTTTACTTCTACTGTCTCTATCCCCACCGATACTGATACTGATGGTGAATGATTCATTTCCTTTTCCTCCACTACTTCTACCTCTGCTGCTGCTGTTACTACTACTACTGTTACGACTACTACTACTACTACTACTACTATACTTTTTTCATTGTAATGTGTGGGACAAATATTATAATACATATTAGAAGAAATATAAATTAAGCCTTTTATTGAATGTCAGTATTGTTTGTTCTGTATTCCACAAGATGACCAGTGTCAGCTTATCAGAATCCTCTGAATATGTCGGTGGTGTGTATAGAACTGATTGCAATGGTTGCATCTTATCTTATGTTGGACAGATTGGCAAAACTCTACATATTAGGTTATCACAACACAAATAATCGACAAGGACTGCCCAAGAATCAAATGCAATTTTCAGCCACATTTCTGTAATAACATGGCAATTTTTTTTTTATTAAAAACTTCACGTACAATACAACTTAACAATAATATGCCATAAACATTAACGACAAAACCCAAAATCCAGACTACCAATCAACACACAAACATGAATATATATTATATCATATCCCCCCGCCCCCTCCTACCACAACCAAATCCCCACCTGATCCCTGACACAAAATTTCATATCAAAACTCGCAATTCCCACACAAGAGTGTTTGCACTTTAATACACTACCCATGTTTAACATGGAACATGGTATTTACAAAAACTATACATTACTACCTACTATGCACTTAGTGTACAATTAAACATAACTTTATTATGCCACGAAACATATACAAAACCAATTATCACCACCTAAAGCCATTCATTATACACATACTTATGAAAAAACCCACTGTCACAAACCTACCACGTAAACATACATACAGAACCAGAGTACACACTATTCTTATGCAAAAAGTAAATTACGTATACGTAAAAGGTCAAAAGTAATACTCCATATTATTACAAAGAAACCAACCATTGGCTTCCAAAACATGTACTAACAACAAGGTAATACACCAGTACTTTCATCACAACTAGATCTGCTAGAACACCATCCATACACAATAAACACCCAAAGATGATGAACATATCCTTGTCTTGTATTAAAAGGGTACTATACTCCTACCATAAATTTCCTTATTCCTATGTTTCGTCTTAACAAAAACCGCTGCTAAGATCTTAACTAACACTACCCCATCCATATCTCTCATAATCCAAATCCTATATATGTAGTCCAACATTATATAGGTTAAAGCCCTACGTACACCTTCCGGGAATTCTCTCAGCTCCAAACTCATAGCCCGTAACACTGAAACTTCCCCCCCCCCCCCATCCAACCCAAAACCCTCTTCAACCATACTCTGACCAAAATCAATCTCTCACAAAACTATACAACGTGGAAAGCCGTTTCATTCCTACACTTAAGACATTCCCCATCCTTCGCCATCCCCATAACCCCAGTATACCATGCAAAAATCTGTAGCCCAATTCCCTAACCCTCGGAGTCACCTGTACTTTTATCAACCAACCCCAAATACTTTTCCACTCATACATAGGGTACATCGCCTCCCCTTGCAACACCACCTCACTACCACTAATCCCATCCAACCTACGCAATTTAACCTTCGCCGGCTCCCGTGCTACCAAGAGGAACTTAAGGACACTCTCACACTCTATCAGTTCTTTACCTCCCCACCACTTCCTCACCTCTTTCATCACTCCCCCTATTTTCCTACCCCCCTCCCTCCCATTAACAAAAATTCCTGCTTCAAAAAAACGCTCCTTAGTCTTCTCCTCAACGGTACCAAACCCAAACCACCCCACTTCACTCTAGTTTCCACCACTTCCTTAATGAGCCAATACCTACCTCTTGCCCATGCAAACTGCATAACGCCTTTTTTCCACTCTACGAATGTCCTCCTCCAAAAGAGGGAAAACTTCAGCCCTGAACCATAGTTTGCTGTAAATTAATACATTAACCACTATCACCCTTTGTATCATAGTTACTTACTTGACACCCCAACCTCTCATCCTGTCCAAAGCCCTATTCACTACTCCCTTGAATTCTCCTCCTGGCCCTTACTAAGTCATTACTAAACACTATCCACACACCTTCAATTCCTGCACACACGTCCAACCTTCCCTTACCCCTAACGTACCCCCTACCCACCTCCAACAATAATGATTTGCTTCTATTTACCTTCATACCAGTTATCAAACCAAAATTCTCCACCATATCATTTATCAAACGCAAGCTTCCTACAGAAGTTATTAACAGAGTTGTGTCATCCACGTAACCTATTATATCCGCCCTTAAACTTGACCCCTTCCCCTGTACCCCTACTCCACCCTCAACTAATCTATAAAAAGGGTCCTGTAGAATGGCAAATAAAATCTGGGATAGTGGACAACCCTGTCTTATACCCTTTCCCATACCTACGGCCCACCCTAACCTACCATTTATCTGAATCCTAAAAACCGCCTCCTCATATAACTGTTTCACCCATCCTACTACCTCTTCCCCAAACCCCATTCATTTCATAAAATCCAGTAAAACCTTTCTATTAACCCTATCATACGCCGTGGCCCAATCCAACCCCAGAACACCACCCTCATGACATTCTTCTATGAACCCCTTAATTCTCCTATGTCCATGTCTCATACTTCTACCCGGAATGCCATATTGCCCCCCATGTAGCCAGGACCCCACGCCCCTCTTTAACCTATTTGCTAGAATTTTCGCATAGATTTGTAATCTGTGCTCATCAACGCAATCACCCTAAAATCCTTAAAGCTTTTCGAATCCTCCCTCTTCGGCACCAACACCACCACACCTGTTCTAACTAAGTCTTCCATAACCTCTCTCCCCTTCATATCATTAAACACCTTCACTAACACATCTCTCAACACATCCCAAAACTTAACATACAGTTCCCCAGGCAAACCATCTAACCCAGGCGTTTTCCACATCCTGAGCCCCTTCACCGCCTCCCACACTTCCTCCTCTGTTATGTCACCTTCTAGTTCCTTCCTTTCCTTGCCACTCACCCTCTCAACAATACCTCCCAGGATCCCTCCTTCCTTCCTATTAACCTCCACAGCCTCCTCAATTTTTTTCCCAAACTATACTTCCCCGTACCCTCCTATTGCCTCAGTTGTCTTTAAAACCATCCCCTCTTCAAACCTCCCCATATCCTCATCTACCTCGATCGCACCTATCGTCATCACCTTCGTCCTTCTTCTAAATTGTCTCAGTACCACCTCCGACACTCTATCACCCCATAGTACTTCGTAAATGCCACTCATCAACCTCAATGCTTGGAACCTATCGTTTTGTATGTCTCTCAAAGCCATCCTCACCCCGTCCCTTTCCTCGTCCCTAACCCCCCCCAACTCCTCCATTACCATTTAATAAACCCTGCAAGTACTGCTGATACCCATATCTATACCTTGCATCCTCTCTACCCACAGTCACAAAAAATTCCTTAATAGCAGGCTTCCCCCTATCATTCCACCACTTCGCAACATCCACTATTCCCCTACCCCTCTCCCACATCCCTTTCCACCATCCCTCAAAATCCACCTCCCCCCCAACCTGCTCAGCAAACTAACATTCAACTTCCAATAACTCCCATATACCCTCACCGCCCCCTCCCATCCTAATTGTGCTATCACACCCTTATGATCCGAGAATCCTACATCTACACACTCAACCTTCTTTACCATCACCACCTTTGTTACATAAATTCTGTCCAACCGTACCACATGTGCACCCCTACTGAATGTATACTCCACCAATTCACCCCCATAACCTACTACATCAGCAACCCCTACCGCACACAATACCTCCCTCAAAATTTTTAATAATTGCGTTGAACCCCGAGGCTCCACATCCTTTACCCTTATAACGCTATTCCAGTCTCCACCAAGTATGGCCACTTAAGGCAATCCCTGGAAAGTGTAAATTAATTCTGATCTCACAAAATCATCCTTCTCCCTCATACTGGACACAGCCGGCATGTATACCCCAATAAAACATACCTGAACTACTCCCCACCTTCCATCCACCCTAACTACCCATCCCCCTCCCCCATCTCCCATGACCCTAAATTAAAGGGACTACCCTCCCTTACTCCCACACCAACACCCCCTTTTAAACAGTCCGTCCTTCCCACAAATAACTTATAACCCTTCAATACCAAATCCTCACCACTCCTATAATTATGTTCTTGAAAAAAAAAATTCTATTCTTAGTCTACTTAGCGTGACCTCTACCCATTTTCTCTTTACCTCTTGTCGGAGGTCATTCATATTCATTGTGAGACACCTGAAATTAGTGGCATCAGCTTCCCCTTCCGTTGCTGCTGCGTTCCATCACTTTTCCCATTTCTCACTGCCTGTAATCCACCCCTTTTCCTAAGTACAGTTGCCGGTGAAACACTGATACTACTTCGTTCCTTAACCCCTCCCCCCTTTCCCTTCACTACTTCCGTCCACGCCATCTTCCCCGGGCGGTGCCCCAGAGTGATGACGTCATTTTCAGCCTCTTCCCCCGATCTCTTCCTGGATTCACATTTATCCATCTCCACCTCCACCTCCTCACACTGATGGTGTACCTCCACCTGCACCTCATGTGCTTCCTCACCATCACTCTCGGTTTGCTCCATAGACCGTGGCACCCTGTCCTTCTGCCTTTCAACATCCTCAATGTGCACTAAATCCAATACCTCACCTCCAATAATTTCACCCAGATCCTTCAAAATATCCTCCTCCATACTATCACTCTTTCCACTCTCCTGTTCCCTCTCATGTCCCTGCACAGAAATCCTGTCCTCGTTGTCCTGCATCTGACGTCGTTCCTTCTCTTCTTCCTTATCAACTTCCTCACTCCATTGGGACCCCAACTGTCCCATTTCCTGCTCTCTACATTCCTCACCGTCATTGCCATCCGACCTCCTCTGCTCATTACCATCCTGTTGCTCTGTGTCCTTATCTCCTCTCCACCCAACATCTCCCCGTCGCACACAATCCACTGCAAAATGGCCAGGCTGCCCACATAGTCTGCATGTCTTCACTTGTCCCTGATAATGCACGTAAACCTGTGTACGAAAACATTCCATCAATACAAACGATGGTATAGGACTCACAAAATCGTAATGACACGATTGCAAACAAACCATACCACGGGTGGGGTTCGAACCCGCGGTCAGAGAGTCTCAAAACTCTAGACCGTCGCGTAAGCCACTAGGCCAGCTAGCTTCAATAAGATTCATCCAGCTAGGTATATTTCTACACCATAGGAAGGTTAGCATAGGCACAACTGTGTCCACAAATGCAAGTTTTTACAGACGAATCTCCCGCTAGCATGGCCGTGACGAACTCTAGCTCAAGTCCCACTCAAAGCCGTCCACATGACTCACGAAATCGTGATGACACGATTGCAAACAAACCATACTACGGGTGGGGTTCAAACCCGCGGTCAGAGAGTCTCAAAACTCTAGACCGTCGCGTAAGCCACTAGGCCAGCTAGCTTCAATAAGATTCATCCAACTAGGTATATTTCTACACCATAGGAAGGTTAGCATAGGTTTCCTCAAACTCATCTTAATGGAGTACGAACCCTCCAATAATCCTGCATATGGCCCCTGCGCCCATCTTCCTATGTTCACAGCATGAATCACCCCATAATCCTTAAAGGCATCACGTATATCCTCAGGGCACGCCTCAAACGGCCCATTATGGACCTTGAACCACTTGTAGGTTGCCGATACATCCCGCAGACAAAGCTCAACACCCATGTTGACTATCATCTTGCGGTCCTGGTAACCATCCACCACTCGCTGGTACGCCTCCATTCATTGATACGCCGTATAAATCCTCGTACGACATGCCATAGGTATCACATAGAATGGCCGTCAAGAGCACATCTGCATTGGTCGGTAGAATAGCTCCCTGCACTAGCTCAACACAAACAGTGTTGACTCGCCGTCTGTAGGTAGCAGCCATCTTGGCTGAAAAACAAGTTGCCCAAAACGTCTGCTAGGGTAGAACCAACACGTCCGCACACCACCAGTGCTGGACGCGGAATAATAACATGGCAAATTGGTTGGAAGCTAAAGTCATTATCCCTTGTTCCACTTGGCTTGGACGGAACATTGTAGAATAGACTATCATAAAATGTGATAAACATTCATTATATAATAATAGTGGCAGCTTACTCAAATGTGATAAACATTCATTATATAATAATAGTGGCAGCTTACTCAAATGTGATAAACATTCATTATATAATAATAGTGGCAGCTTACTCAAATGTGATAAACATTCATTATATAATAATAGTGGCAGCTTACTCAAATGTGATAAACATTCATTATATAATAATAGTGGCAGCTTACTCAAATGTGATAAACATTCATTATATAATAATAGTGGCAGCTTACTCAAATTAGATTAGTTTATAGTGGAGGCTATAGTCCGGAGCTTAATACAGGACTCCTATATGAATGCAATGGATTATATTAAATGTAGAACACAGAAGAAGTAGGGCTTGTTTGGCGTGGTTCTGATGGTTCGAGCAGCATTTCCATCAGAATCATGTGGTATAAACTATGACCATCTTTTGGATAAACTACAGATGTTAGTAAGTAAGTAAGGAAGTAAGTTTATTCAGGTATACACAAATACATTTACATAGATTATCGTACATAGCAGCATATGTGTAGAGAACCTAGGATAACCCAAAAAGTCAGACAGAGTGGCTTATTTCCATTGGTGTCCTCTTATTTCCATTGGACTTGTAGGATGTGGACCCTTGTGGACCCTTTTTCTAATGTATGGAAAAATACCAAGATAATTGCCAGATATTAATCTTTAGAATGTTAAGCATTTTTACATCATATCGAAGTTGACCGAATTTTTTATAATTGTCGTCCCACTAATGTTACGCTCGTTGGGTTGCCCCTACAATATCAGCGCTTGTGGGCTATCGGTCTTATAATGTTAAAAAAAAGATCAATCTTTTAGGCAACAGGCACTAGGCACTGGTTGGTATAACTGGGGCACTTATCCTCTACTGCTTCTCTTTTCCCTCATTCTAGCAAAAACGCTCACTCTGAACGTTTTTTATTCGACTTCATCTTATATTCTGCAACATTGCAAGCTCCTGATGATGTGTTGATTGCAACACGAAAGGCCTAGAGCTATCATTGAACTCCACTAATGGTTGTTTTGCATCTTGTATAACTTGTTCACGTTTTTTGCATAAAACACACACACACTCTTGCTTCACACACAGAGGGCCCGGGTTCAATTCCCGGCGCGGCCGAAACATTTCGAAGTGTTTCGTTACACATATACATACAACAGGCCTAGTGTCTAATCGACATGTGCCTAGGACAAAATGGTAACTAACACACACACACACACAAAAGGCTACAAACCTCATCAAAGGAGAAAGACCTTGGGGTGAGTATAACGCCAAGCACGTCTCCGGAAACACACATCAACCAGATAACCGCGGCAGCATATGGGCGACTGGCAAACCTAAGATTAGCGTTCCGTTACCTTAACAAGGAATTGTTCAAGACACTGTACACCGTGTACGTCAGGCCCATACTAGAGTATGCAGCACCAGTCTAGAACCCACACCTGGTCAAGCACGTCAAGAAATTAGAGAAAGTGCAAAGGTTTGCGACAAGGCTAGTTCCACAGCTCAGGGAAATGCCATATGAAATAACACTGGAGGACAGAAGGGTTAGAGGAGACATGATAACGACATACAAAATACTGAAGGGAATCGACAAGGTAGATAGCGACAGGATGTTCCAGAGAGGGAACACAGAAACAAGGGGACACAACTGGAAGCTGAAGACTCAGATGAGTCAAAGGGATGTTAAGAAGCATTTCTTCAGCCATAGAGTAGTTAGGAAGTGGAATAGTCTAGCGAACGATATAGTGGAGGCGGGAACCATACATAGTTTTAAGACAAGGTATGATACAGCTCATGGATCAGGGAGAGCAGAGACCCAGTAGCGGACAGCGAAGAGGCGGGGCCAGGAGCTGAGTCTCGACCCCTGCAACCACAATTAGGTGAGTACACACACACACGTATTTCTTCAGTCAAAGTGGTCGGGAAGTGGAATAGTTTAGGAAGTGACGTAGTGGAGGCAGGCTCCATACATAGCTTTAAGAAGAGGTATGATAAAGCTCATGGCGCAGGGAGTGTGACCCAGTAGCGGCCAGTGAAGAGGCGGGGCCAGGAGCTATGACTCGACCCCTGCAACCACAACTAGGTGAGTACACACACACATATTATATATATATATATTAGTGTATGTGTTAGAGTAATTGTTACTAAAAGCGTTAAGGTCTCGCCTGATGATGTCATAAATTTTTCATCTTTTTCAGAACATTTGCATAAAACAAATCTACAGGTTTCCTAATGAGTTTCTGATGTAAAATGTTTAAACACAAAGCCTACATTCATTGCATTCATTATACGGATTGTACATCAGCTTTATAAAAAATATTATGGCTTCCTTAGAGTTTATGCCATTTTAAAAAATTTCAAGACATTTAGAATTTGTCATAAGAAGGAAAGACAAATAATAATGTCACTGGAATTGGACGTAATCAAGTTTGATCTTAGGAAGAGGAAAGCATTAGAAATCTAGGGTGAAGTTCCTGGAAAGGGCTTTAAAGTGAGACCGACAAATATAGTACTCGTTTAAGTTTATATTTCATTGCCAGTTTCAGGGTTCAGTGACACAGACCAGTGCTTATTACAATACGCTAGTGCGAGCATATTATAAAACATATATGTAGAGAGCTAAGGCACTCTAAGTAATTCAGATGTATCTTCTGTATACAGTGCCACCGAAGATCCAAGACGTCAACACAAGCAGCGACACGGAGGTGCAGGAGGGGGAGCAGGTGCGTCTCCGGTGCGGTGCCAGCGGCAAGCCAGAGCCAACCTACAGGTGGCGGCGAGAGGACTCCAGCCTCATCCATGCCTCAGGCAAGACAGGTGGGGCAGGTGGCGAGACTAATAGAGATAAGATTCGTAGAGACAAGAATAGAAGAGGCAAAACTAGTAGAGACAAGACTAGTGGTGACACGACTATGAGGTACAAAACTGAGAGAAGAGATTAATAGAGACAAAATTAGTAGAGACAACTCTGACAAAGCCAAAATAAGTAGAGATAAGGAACGTAGATTATTATTATTACATACATGGGGAAGCGGTAAACTCGTAAGGGTCTCTTAGCATCTGGGAGAACGGGAAGAATTCAGGTTTGATCCAAGGAAGGGAAAAGCAGGTAAAATTTCTTGGCTCAAGAGCCCTTCATCACCATCATGGAAACTCCTTTGACGAGACAAGAATAATACAACACAATCTGAAGACTAGTAGATGAGTCAGTAATGTTTATTTCAATATATGCAGTACAGTACATATACTGCAGTACTTCGGAGAAACTGGCCGATCTCTTTCTGACAGACTCAGGGAGCACAAAAATAGTGTTAGGCTTGCCGACACTAATAATGCTCTTTTCTGTCATGTCAGAGATCACAGTCATCCTATTGATTGGTCTTCTGCTAAAACTGTCTACCCTACGTCTAACTTTCATAGTCGCCGCCTAGTTGAATCCTCCCTTATACACAACTTTCCCTGTATGAATCTTAGCCCTGGCTTTGTCTCTGTTGATGCTTTCCTCTCCCATTACATTGTTAAATGCTCCAAACTTCAGAACACCCGTGACTTAACCTGATTCCTTCCCCTTTCTTCTCTTCCCCCTTCTCCTTTTTCTCCTATGGGTTTTCTTTTCTTTTCTTTTGCCTTGTTTTTGTCCTTTTTTATTCGCTTTTTCCTCCCTCTGTGTTCTTGTCCTACCCATGCGGGCCGCCAGCTTAATTGCAGTGCTCCTTTCCTAGTATATGACTGACTCCACTACTACTTCTTCTACCACTTCTACAACTACCTCCATCATTACCCCACTCTCTTGTGCCCTCCCCTGTCTGCCTGTCTATATATACCCCTTCCACCTGTTCTGTGTGTTAATGTGACTTTGTAAATGGTCCAAGTCGGACCGAAACGTCGTCGTAAGCTCCTCTCTTTTTATATGTGCGGGTTGTGTGTGTATAGTACATACCACACATTACATATACCCACACACTGCAGTACAGTACATACCACACACATTACATATACCCACACACTGCAGTACAGTACATACCACACATTACATATACCAACACACTGCACTACAGTACATACCACACACATTACATATACCCACACACTGCAGTACAGTACATACCACACATTACATATACCCACACACTGCAGTACAGTACATACCACACACATTACATATACCCACACACTGCAGTACAGTACATACGACACATTACATATGCCCACACACTGCAGTTCAGTACATACCACACATTACATATATACACACACTGCAGTACAGTACATACCACACATTACATATACACACACACTGCAGTACAGTACATACCACATATTACATATACCCACACACTGCAGTACAGTAGACACCACACATTACATATACCCACACAATATAGTACAGTACACACCACACATTACATATACTCACACACTGCAGTACAGTACATACCACACATTACATATACCCACACACTGCAGTACAGTACATACCACACACATTACATATACCCACACACTGCAGTACAGTACATACCACACATTACATATACCCTCACACTGCAGTACAGTACATACAACACATTACATATACCCACACACTGCAGTACAGTACACACCACACATTACATATACCAACACAATGCAGTACAGTACACACCACACATTACATATACTCACACACTGCAGTACAGTACATACCACACATTACATATACCCACACACTGCAGTACAGTACATACCACACACATTACATATACCCACACACTGTAGTACAGTACATACCACACATTACATATACCCTCACACTGCAGTACAGTACATACCACACATTACATATACCCATACACTGCAGTACAGTACATACCACACATTACATATACCCACACAAAGCAGTACAGTACACACGACGCATTACATATATCCACACACTGCAGTACAGTACACACCACACATTACATATACCCACACACTGCAGTACAGTACATACCACACGTTACATATACCCACACACTGCAGTACAGTACATACCACACATTACGTATGCCCACACACTGCAGTACAGTACACACCACACATTACATATACCCAAACACTGCAGTACAGTGCACACTACACATTACATATACCCACACATTGCAGTACAATACACACGACACATTACATATACCCACACATTGCAGTACAGTATACACAACAGATTACATATATCCACACACTGCAGTACAGTACATACCACACATTACATATACCCGCACACTGGAGTACAGTACACACGACACATTACATATACCCGCACACTGCAGTACAGTACACACCGCACAACAAATATACCCACATATATGAAAAATAAATCCTGAATTCCTTTTGATCAAAGAATGAAAGTACTACTTGTAATAAGGATATATTGTATTTAAATATAAACACCTAACTGACACCTACACTTTTTGCGCTTATGGCTTTGTGACCAACATGGCCTAAATTTAATTATTTCCAGACCGGGCGCGGGGCGTTGACCCTGAACTCTATCCAAGTAATATATTTTAATAAT